>CAMRHE010001799.1:0-34208 GCA_947044405.1 Leptodactylus fallax | reverse complement strand
ATTCTGCAGTATGGACACTGAATGAACAATATACTCAAAACTATCCCTAACTGACCCTGACATCACATTTGGGTGCACCCCCTTTTCCCCAGTGGTCCAGGTGGACCGCTTACAGTCTGTAGAAGCGCGCGGTGGGGCCCAAAGTCGTTCCTTTCTTTTATAGCGAAACGTCCTCTCCTCACGGTTATCAGGATCTTGGGAGAAATGAAGTCCTCTTTAACAGGGAAACCCAATAAATGCAATGTAATCCAACAGCAGATTCCACTCAGCACACTGACAGTCCTGCCGAATCCATACACTGAGCTGGGATGTAAGCCGGGGTTTAGCAGGTGCTGTCCAGTACATCAACAGCACTGCGAGTCTCTATCTGTGGTATCCATATACACAGTCACAATGTCAGTCTCACTGATCAGCCACTGAGCACAGTTCCTTTCACGTGGACTCACTAGTCCTGTTGTCTCTTTACACTCTGTTTGTCTCTGGACCAAGATACAGCTTAGCTGTACAGAAAAATCTCCACACCAGTTCAATACAACACTTGCTAAGATGGCTGCTGCTCTCTGTCTCGTCACTTCCTGCTTCTCTGCTCACATTCTGTCTGCAGAACAGGCAAGCTGACATAAAAGGGGGGGGAAGTCACTCCAGCATCATGTCACAATTACAATGGCTGCTGTCTTAAAGGAACAGAATCACAGAAATACATTCAACATTAACAGTTTATACAGACAAATAAAGCTTAGGACAACATTGGCTGTCTCTTACATATTCCCCCCCACTTTAAGATTGGCAGTCCCTGCCTATGACTGTATATCCAGAGGGTTGTACTTTTATGCACAGGGTGGTAGTATACCGATGTATGGCAGGCCAAACAAACTCATCCTGCGCATACCGAACAGGGGGAATACCAGCATTTGGCCTAGTGGTCCGTCTGAGGACCGGTGGTATATTATGGGGTGCTGCAGCTATGGGCTGAGAAGGACCAGCGGATTCCGCACCAGAGGGGGCACAGGCCGGAGATACAGTAGTCACAGGTGGAACATCCCCAGGAGCAGGGATCGGCCAACAATCATCCTCCTCGTCTGAGGCCCATTCCGCACCTCCATTCTCTGACTGTGGGAGCTCATTCACATTGGCAAGCCCATCATGATTTGTCCCTTCAGAATGACACAGGCGCAACATATTTCGGTGAAGTACTCGAACACAATCAGTTCCTTCTTTCTGGACCTGGTACACTGGCCCATTCGCATACTTGCGGCCAACAACACGATACGGCAAAGCCTCCCATCGGCTTTCCAATTTCCCTTGGGGTTTCTTGACACGAACTAGCACCAGGTCGCCTGGTTGCAATGGTGCTTCTTGCACTGGGGTCTTATCAGGATGGGGATGTTCTTGCAGGCGCTGCCGCACCAATCGATGGATCGTCTCAAGTCTCTGCCGGTGCGCCCGCACCCAAGAGGTTGGATCCCTCGGAGGGAACCCATCCACATCATCCAACTGTAATTCTCCTACACTTCGCCCAGACCGCCCAAAGAGAAGTGTATAAGGAGAGTACCCCGTTGTAGAATGGACCTGATTGTTATAGGCCCACACCATTTCAGACAAGAACTGAGGCCACTGTAACTTCTTGTCTTCCTCCAGAGTCCGCAGCATCTGTAGCAGAGTTCTGTTGAATCTTTCACAGGCCCCATTTCCCTGAGGGTGGTATGGAGTCGTGTGTGACTTCTTTATCCCGTAGATACGTTGAACTTCTTTCATTACGTGTCCCTCAAAGCAGGCACCCTGGTCGGAGTGGATGCGTTTAGGGCACCCATATACTCGAATGAAATCTTGGCACAGAGCACGAGCTGCTGACTCAGCTGTCTGGTCCTTGGTGGCGGTTACCACCGCAAATTTGGTGAAGTGATCCACCATTACGAGGCAATACTGGTGTCCGCTATTGGATGGGCCCACCATTAGATAGTCTATCATGACGATTTCTAAAGGTTCCTGGGTCACGATGGTTTGCAGGGGAGCTCTCTGTTCTATTGCCTTATGGATCTCACAAGTTCGACAGCTGCGGCATACTTCTTCGACCATTTGACGAAGACCAGGGCAGTAAATCAGTCGCTGTAACCAACGAAAGGTCTTCTCATGACCAAAATGTCCATTCTTATTATGAGCCTCAACTGCCAACGAGCGAGCCAGTTCACTAGGCACCACAATTTGGTATCGAATGTCGATCTCAGAAGGTAAATAGACCTTTCGGCATAGCACTCCATTTTTCATCTCCAACTTTTCCCACTGACTCAGAACAGATAATATCTCACGTGTCAGTCGTTCTCTTTCCTCTCTACAGGGCTTCTGGCCTTTCTCAACACACTTGATTATCTGTGCCAGCCCCTCATGGGTCTGTTGTATCTGTGCCCATTCCTGTCGTGAGGGACCAAAGAAAGGAGCCATTTCAGTCCCCTCCATCTCAAACTGATTAGTGGCGGTCAAGGCCTGTGAAAATCTGCTGAAGTCGGGCACCTCCACATGCTCCAACTCATGATCCACGTCTACTGTGGGGGTCTGGGCGGTTACCCTAGAAAGCCCGTCAGCATTCTGGTTCTCTGTCTTGGACCGATACTTAATGCGGTAATTGAACTTAGTCATTCGGGCTATCCACCTCTGCTCTAACGCCCCGAGCTTGGCATTTTCCAGGTGAGCTAGTGGGTTGTTGTCAGTCAGTACTAAAACTTCAGCACCGGTCAAATATTCAGAGAATTTCTCGGTCATGGCCCATACCAGTGCCAACAGCTCCAACTTAAATGAACTATAATTCTCGGGGTTTCTTTCAGAATCTCTCAAAGACCGGCTGCCGTACGCTATGACCCTCTCCTGGCCATCCTGAAGCTGGGAAAGCACTGCTCCAAGACCATACAGGCTTGCATCCGTATACAGCTGGAACGGCAAGTGGTAATCAGCATATGCCAAGATTGGGGCTGTTGTCAGTGCATCCTTTAATGCCTGGAAGGCTTGTTCCTGTTCAGGTCCCCACTTCACGGACCGGTTCTTTGGACCACCGGATGTGCCTCGTAGGAGAGCATTAAGTGGTGCTGCTACCTTGGCGAAATCCTTAATAAACCGTCGATAGTAACCGGCTACTCCAAGGAACGCCCTCACTTCTCGCAGGGTAGTCGGTATTGGCCAATCTTGAACAGCCGCTATCTTGTCTCTTGATGGTCTCACCCCTTCTCCTGATACGCGGTGACCCAAGTAATCAATTTCAGATTGGAACAACCGACATTTACTGGGTTTCAATTTGAGCCCATGTTCCCGCAATCTTCGAAATACTTGCCCCAACTGGTGGAGATGGTCTTCAAAGGTCGCAGAATACACTATAATGTCATCCAAGTAGATGAGAGTGAACTCAAAGTTGAAGTCACCGAGACATTTCTCCATCAACCGCTGAAACGTTCCGGGTGCATTTGTCAACCCGAAGGGCATCCGGTTAAATTCGTATAGTCCCATGGGCAAGATGAATGCCGTCTTCTCCTTGTCTTTTGTGGCCATCGGCACCTGCCAATACCCACTAGCCAGATCTAGTGAGGAGAAGTACCGGGCTCTCCCCAGCGCTGAGAGGGACTCCTCAATCCGTGGCAAGGGGTAGGAATCTCGTACGGTGCAAGCGTTTAACTTCCGATAGTCTACGCAAAATCGGATGGACCCATCTTTTTTTCTTACTAACACCACAGGAGCTGCCCAGGGACTCTGGCTTTCTTGGATGATCCCACCCTGTAGCATCTTAGCTAACAGTTCTTTTACTTCCTGATACAACTGTGGAGGAATTTGTCGGTAGCGCTCTCTAATTGGAGGGGTGTCTCCTGTGGGAATCTCATGGTAGATCCCTGTGGTACATCCAAAATCTTCAGCATACCGTGAAAAGGCGGCTCGGTTCTCCCACAACAGTTCATCTACCTTCTGCACACATTCCAGAGAACATGAACTTGCATCCATCTTCATCTGTTCTCGAATTGCACGGCCATTCCATTCAGAGGTGGGTTCCTCATCTTCTCCCATGGACACAGTTACGGTCCACTCATCCCTTTCAGTCGGCTTCAGCTGCATTGGAGTTACTTTCTTTACTTCCTCCGGAGTCACATAGATGTTAGCCAGCTGCCTCCCTGGGGTCAGGTCCACACTCTGGTCCTGAGTGTTTACACATCGAAGTGGTACTCTTCCATTGCGAACTATTGCCAAGGAACGGGCCACTAGCGGATCAACACCTCCTTCGGCTGCCTGCAGTGGTTCTACCAACACAGCTATGCCCTCTAGTTTCCGACAGGTGCCTACGGGCATAGACACTATTGTCTCCCGACTGGGTGGCAGTGTAACTTTTGTATGCAAAGGAACTGAAATTCGAGCCAGAGGACGCTGCGCATCCGAACTTTTCTGTAAGCCACATGTCCGGATCAGCCGCTGGAAAGCTGTTTGAGTAGGCCGATGGGTGGTGGTTTCTTTTCAATAACCGTGACCTTTCTTTTCAAAGAGGATCTGATCTAATTCTTTTAACACATTCATCCCCAAAATGACAGGGACCTTTACTTCATGTGACTCCTGTACCACCACAATGCCTTTCCTACCCAGATCTTGGCCACATACCCGGACATTCATCCAGGCCACTCCCACGACTGGAACTGGTAACTGGTTAGCTGCGACCACTCGTACGAATGTATGGGGATCATATTTCACATGTTGCTGGAAGTACCGTTCATAACAGTCTCTACTCAAGGTCGTTACTTGGGAACCCGTGTCAATCATCCCGGTAACCGGAATACCCTCCATTTCCACCTGTATAACAGGACTTGCAGCGATCAGGTCATCATTAGGGCATTCTCCCCACATAGTCTCCTTGTCAGTCTCCCCTACTACACGCCCTACAGCAGCAGGGGACTTCAGTTTAACGGCGGTCTCTCATAAGTTTGTCGCTGCTCTGGACATCTAGCAGCAACGTGGCCCATCCGTCCACACTCCCAGCAGCGTATCTCCCGTCGTTCTGGCCATCTGTTTGGGCCCCTTCGGTAAGCCCCTTCGATTTGTCCTGAGCACTGCATTAACTGATTTGGACCCCTTCGGTAGGTCCTATCCTCATCCCTCCAGCGGGGTGGTGGGTGATTCTGATTTTCTGGGTATGGACGGCTCACCCTTTCACCTCCAGTTTTCTGGAAGTCTGCAATTTTCATAGAATGTTCATCACAACGGGTGTGCAAGTGTTCCATTTGCTCTTGCAGTTTCTGCATTACTGTGAGAATTTCTTTAACCGTCCCCTTTTCTACTGTCTCTGAGCCAGAACTAGCCCCCTGTGACAAAGTAACTCCAACTGCGGTCTGGGGCTTCGGGAACATACTATTGGCACGGGAGATGGCCTCTACCTGTACATCATGGAATTTAGCATCAGTCTCTCGTCGTATAAAATCCTGCATAGTCACAGTTAAACTGCCGTCACGTATCCCCAGGACAAACTGGTCACGGAGAGTCCGATCAGGGTTACAGAAGGCTGGCGAGCCCCCTCTTTCCTTCACTTGAATATCTCGGAGCAGTTCTTGTAGGGCATTTGCATATTGGGGAAGGCTTTCATTCTCCTGTTGTACCCTCTGGAAGAACCGAGCCTGCAGAGACCCCAGCAATGCAGTTTCTCCATAAATGGTTTCTAGAATCTGGACTACTTGCTCAAATGTCTGCCTTTGTTCAAATGGCCTCAATATCACCGTGGTCTTAGCATCCCCTTGTAATGTCAATATTGCAAGCTCTACTAGTACTTCTGGTGCGGTCTGGTACATTCGCTGTATCATTCGTATCTGTTCCACCCACATACTCACTGACATATTATTGCCATCAAATTTAGCTAACTGACTCATTATAGCCCCTGCTGGCATTCTTCCTCCAGCACCATTCTCCCGAACGGGTGCGTCACCGTCCATTCTGGTAAGCGGATCCTGCCGACTACGCCAATTTGTGAACCGAGAGCAAGGCAGGTGGTTTGGTCTCCGCAACCAGAAATGAACGCACACGCGGTAGTTCACAAAAAGAATATATATTTACTATAAGTTAATAAAGGCTATTTGAAGGTAAAATGACAGGGATAAAGACAAGCAAAATATACAATATAGCATGAACAATTTCAAGGCAAATTCTGCAATGGTTTCTACTTTTACTCTGTCCAATTCTGCAGTATGGACACTGAATGAACAATATACTCAAAACTATCCCTAACTGACCCTGACATCACATTTGGGTGCACCCCCTTTTCCCCAGTGGTCCAGGTGGACCGCTTACAGTCTGTAGAAGCGCGCGGTGGGGCCCAAAGTCGTTCCTTTCTTTTATAGCGAAACGTCCTCTCCTCACGGTTATCAGGATCTTGGGAGAAATGAAGTCCTCTTTCACAGGGAAACCCAATGAATGCAATGTAATCCAACAGCAGATTCCACTCAGCACACTGACAGTCCTGCCAAAAAACAAAAACCGGGCGGGGGTGGGCCCGGGGGTTTTGCGGGTGCCCCCCAGTACAACAACAGCACCGCGGGTCTCTATCTGTGGTATCCATATACACAGTCACAATGTCAGTCTCACTGATCAGCCACTGAGCACAGTTCCTTTCACGTGGACTCACTAGTCCTGTTGTCTCTTTACACTCTGTTTGTCTCTGGACCAAGATACAGCTTATCTGTACAGAAAAATCTCCACACCAGTTCAATACAACACTTGCTAAGATGGCTGCTGCTCTCTGTCTCGTCACTTCCTGCTTCTCTGCTCACATTCTGTCTGCAGAACAGGCAAGCTGACATAAAAGGGGGGGGAAGTCACTCCAGCATCATGTCACAATTACAATGGCTGCTGTCTTAAAGGAACAGAATCACAGAAATACATTCAACATTAACAGTTTATACAGACAAATAAAGCTTAGGACAACATTGGCTGTCTCTTACAATTTTGCAGTGGCTAGCCCACTGAGAGTATGCAGTGCGTGCCCCTGGCAGTGCGTGCCCCTGGCCTTTATCAGCACTTTTACCTTTCTTGCTCACCTCCTGTTATCAGTCAGTCAGGTTGGCAAGTTAAGTGAAAGGAGCCCACAGCTGCAGCACCCAGCCTGGCATAAGCCATTTTGTAACTGTGCCAGGACTGGTGGCTGTGAGTGACTTGGCTGAAATAGCGGCGAGTTCTAGAGCTCTACTGGGACTAAGTGATGGAGAGAGAGTCAGGTGAGGTGTGGCACGGCTGCTGCAGTGGTGTGGCAGGAGGGAGTAATTGAAACAGAGTTTGTTGTTTAAAAGAATGACAACCAATGTCCTGGACAAAGCATCTATGTGCCCTGGATCTAAGTCCTAGCAACAACCCTGAAGACCCTCACCAGTACTTTATCCTGTGCAATGCTGCGTTCCTTACAGCTATGACAAAGATTAGTAATGCACTTTTATCACACAAGGGACAAGCACAGGAAGTGTTGTGGAGTAGGGGAGTTAGTGGCTGTTGTACAGGCGCTCATCCCCAACACCAGCAAAGATCAGTTGTCTTAGGGGAAGCCAATTTACCTATCAGTATACTTTTGGTATAAAGGAGGAAACCACAACACTGAGAGGACTTACAAACTCCCTGATGATGTTGTCTTTAAACCCAGGACCGCAGCACTGCAAGGCAATAGTGCTAAAAAATGAGCCACCATATTGCCCAGCTAGACAGCAGAAATTCTGTTTAGGTTATATGATTGTAACCAGACACTGAGATAGTCGCAATATGGCACTCATTGTGGCCGGCACCACTCACAGAGCTGTCATCCCCCTATAGATTACCTGGAGTTTTGCTGGCAGCTCACCTGGCCTCACTAAATTTGGTCTCCTCAAAGAAGCCGTCCAGCAGCAAGCTGACCTCCTTCTCTTATACTCGGGGACATTATACTGTTTGTGGGGCACTATGGGGGCATTATACTTTGTGGGGGCTACTAAAGGCAGTGTTGGACTGGGATGTCTAGTACGGCTACAGGTAATAACATGTCGGGAGCCATGCTGTTCACCCACCATGCGATGTGCACCACTTTAATGGGTTCCATCGGGTGTCCGTTGATTTAAAAATGAAACCAGCGGAGGAAACCCGTAGCAGAATGCCGATGCAGAGTATTTCATCGCAGATTTCTGCCACTGTTTAGGCCCAGGTGAATGGGCCACATACTCCGATGCAAAGTCAAGCAGAAAGCTGAAAAACCCAAAACAGCGTTAAATTCCCATGTGTATATGGCCCCTAACAGGTGTATGTATGTTCATTAGACCAAGTAATTGGGTTGTCCAGCAATTCTAAAATTGCTCAGTATGGGAAGCAAAGAAAAGTGATACTTACCTCTCACTGACATCCTGACGCTCTACTTCTGATCTTGCCCAGGCTCCTGCTGGCTTCTACTTTCACTACACAGCAAATATCTAAAAAAGGCAACTACCCAATGACTGGCCACAGCACTCACCTCTGCGAACTACTGACTGAATGGGCACATCCAGACAATTTCTGTGTGTATGACACTGCCACGTTTAAAGTCACTAAACTCTTCATCACTACTACCAATGGCTGTCTATGTCATTGATGTGTTCTTGATTCTACACACTTGTTTATAATAGGTGAGGCTGTGTAACTAACTAATACAGTTCTTTAATGTATTCTACTACCAAATATGGACAACTAGAGTGGCAAAGCCATACATAGTCAAGCTCGGAACATGCAATGCCCACATGACAATACTACCTACCTCCTCTCTAGCCTTGTGCAGCATTCTCAAAGATACTTAGTATGAATGCAAACCAGCAACACTCCACATAAATATCCATAGCATACATGTACTCTATGAACCGCTAGTATTCATTTAGGATATGTGCTTTAGTAACAGGTAGCTTTTTAGGAGGGTAGGATAAATAATGGATTAGCAGGAATTGCACAGATATGTAAGGATGGTAAATTGTTAGGTGGTAACTTTTCAACTAAATTTTACTTTGACAAAAACATTGTACAGGGTGGGCCATAAGTATGGATACACAGATAAAATGGAAGTGGTTGCTGATATCACCTTACCGTTTGTGGCATATTAGTACATGGGAGGGGGGAAACATTTGAGGCCGGGTGACGCCCACGGCAGCCATCTTCAAAGCCGCCATTTTGGATTTAACTTTACTTTTTTTCAATGGGAAAGGGGTCATGCGACACATCAAACACATGGAGACTTGCACAAGTAAAACAATGGTGTGCTCATTTTTAATATAGCTTTGTTCATTATTGAGTTATTGACACATTTCTTATTGTTACAGCCATTGACATGTCGCAGAGGTTAACCGACGAGGAGCAGACCGACATTGTGTTGATGTCTGGTGAACGCAGTATCCGGGTCATTGCAGCAGACTTCAATGCAAGAAACCCTACGAGACCACCCATCTCCCATGCCACAGTTAGCAAACTGCTCGCCAAATTTCGTGCAACTGGTTCGGTGTTGGATAAGCCCAAATCTGGATGTATGAAAACTGTCACCAATGAAGAAACATCAGTGGCTGTCCTGACAGCATTTACCAAGAGCCCACAGCGCAGCACTCGACTGTCTGGGGACTGTGGGAGCCAATCCAGCACCTCTACTTCATTGTCATTGAACCATTTCTTCGCTAATCTCGAAGTATGCTTCGGGTCATTGTCCTGCTGGAACACTAGGTCATCCTTTTCATACCCATAGTACTTGAGTGTAAGAAGTAACTCATCTTGTAGGACACTCACATATAGGTTAGCACTGAGACCACTATCAATCCTGGTCAAGTATCCAACGCCTTTGGCTGTGAAACAACTCCATATCATCAGGCTTCTTCCACCAAACTTGACAGTTCCTTCAATTTCTTGATTCTTTAGCCCCCTTCTCCCTTGTTTCTTCCTGACCCATTTGCACCCATCAGAGCCCAGTATATTGACTTTCATCTCATTGCTTCAAATCACCCGTTTCCAATCTTCTACTGTCCACTTTTCGTACTTTTTTGCAAACTCAATCTGATGCTTCTTTTGACAATATTGAAGTCCACTATTCTAGCGAATCTCATCCACACATTGCAGAAAAATACGAGCAGCAGAAATGCTGTGATTTCCAAAACCACTGCTGTTTTGGAAATTGCAGCATGTCAGTTATACCTACGGATAATTGAAGCAGAAAATCAGCATAAAAAAACCTCTGAGGACTTTCTGTGAAAAGCGCTGCGGGAAATACCGCGATGTGTTTCCACCCTCGCTTTTTCCTCAGTGCTTTTTTACTGCAGCCCACCACATGGGACCTTAGCTTTAGGCTGACCAGTATCAGACGTCTCCCTTCCCCCATTCTTCACATGGCAAGAAACACTTTCTTTGGCAGCGTAAAATATGCTCTAAGTGTCATTCTATATGTTAATGTATTCGTTGTATGTAATTCTGAATTGATGTGATGTCACCTAGTTTAAATTGTAAGGTGGAATCTATAACTACGTAAATGGAACTGCAGGAGTCACAAAGAGAGACTTCATGTACATAAACTGCATCATGTATGTCTATTGTTCTTGGTCTGATATCCTTAGCCCTGAAAGGGTATTTAAGAATTGAAGCATCACAGAAAACAAGGTGAAATTCCTGTTTGGGATCAAAATGAACTATTACTGTAATAATAGTATTCTCCTGGACAATCCCTTTACTGTGCAGCCAATAACTGGAGGGTAGCACAATGACTCCGTAGACATCTGCAAGATGTTTGTATGTTGTTGTGTGGATTTCCTTCCATAATCTAAAGACATACTATTTTATATTGTGACCCCTACATGGGACAGTAGGTGATGAAAATATCAGTAAAGAATATGTTGGCGCTGTGTAAGTAAATAAACTATGAATACTGCTGCCTTGTCTTTATCTCTCTGCACTTGGGGTTAGGGATTTTGGGAGAGATGACCATGTGTTGTATTGGAAGAGTGAAGAAATCAGGCGATTCCTTTTAGAGGCTGAGTATATTTATAAGTAAGCTTTCAGGAGTACTAGCTAGCTCCCTTCATCAGACATGGTGTGATACAAGAACTGAAAATTCACAGATTTTTATACACATGGTTTTCAAAGCATTTTAGAGTCCTTAAAAAAATGCAATCTAAGTAGAGAAGTTATTTACAACAGGTCAAAAAAACTGTCTGGAAACTTATGGTGCGTGACGGAGGGATCAGTAATTCTTGCTGTTATCTGTTTGCTATCAGGAGGTGATTTGTGTCCCTCACAGTTCATACATAGTGTGACTTGAAGCTGGCATGAATATTGAGTTCAGTTCATGGTTCATACATAGTGTGACATGAAGCTGGCATGAATATTAAGTCCAAATTGCAGAGTTTGAAATTTTTGCATAAATTTGTACTCCGATTCTTTCCTTTTCTCCTGCGTCTTAAGATGTCCCATTAAAACCACAACCCGCAAATCTTCAATAGAGTGGTTTTCTCCGGAGAAATGTGCGGCCACTGGGAGATCGGTTCTGCTGTTATTAATATTGGATCTGTGTGAGCTCATTCGTTGACTGAGTCTCTGCCCTGTTTCCCCCACATAGAGGCCTGTGGTGGGACATTGCACACACATTATGAGGTACACCACATTGGAAGACCTGCAGGAGAATGTCCCCCTAATTCTGTGCACCTGTTGTGACTGTGGGATGGGTACACTGTCAGTGGTGTGGATGTGCTTGCAGGTCATGCACCTTTTATGTAGGCAAGGTGAGGTGCCATTTTCAGTTGGGGCCTTCAGGGCACTCCGGACAATAATACGCCTCAGGTTTGGTGGTTGTCGAAAGGAAAGGAGGGGGGGGACTGGAAATATGTCCTTGAGTCTGTTGTCCCTATGTAGTACAGGTTGGAGCTCCTTGGCAATCCTTCGTAGGATCTCCAGCTGTGGGTTGTAGGTGACAACTAGGGGCACTCGGGCATCTTTCTGGGTCTCTCTATATGTGAGCAGACTGTCTCTGTTAATGGCTGCCGCTTTGTTTAATTGGTTGTCTGCTACTTTTGGTTTGTATCCCAATCTGAGAAATTTCATCCTCAGATCCAGGAGGTGCTTGTCCAGGTCTGTTTTGTCGGAGCAAATACGATTGTATCGTATAGCCTGGCTGTAGATTATAGATTGTCTTGTGTGCTTGGGGTGGAAGCTGTCGTTTCTAAGGTAGGCCGTTCTGTCTGTGGGTTTGTGGTATATTGATGTGAGTAGCCGGTGGTCTTTAATGTATATTGTGGTATCCAGAAAGTGAATTTCACTCCCTGAATAGCTAAGTTTAAGGTTGATGGTCAGGTGAAAGTCATTGAAGTCATTATGGAATTGAAGTAGGGCCTCCTCACCTGCAGTCCAGATGACAAGGATATCATCGATATAACGAAGGTAATTCATAGGTTTGGTGGCGCATGTTGATAAATATGTTCCTTCCATTTCTGCCATAAAGAGATTTGCATATTGGGGTGCACATGTGGTCCCCATTGAAGTTCCCATTCGCTGTGGATATAGATCCTCTCCAAAGGTAAAATGGTTGTGGCTAAGGATGAATTGTATGAGCTGCGTTACTGGTTCTGTTGGGAGGTTTTGTTTTGTCAGGTGTACCCGACATGCTGCAACTCCATCCTTGTGGGGAATGTTGGTATACAGGGATTCCACTTTTGTTGTGCCCCTGATCAATTTGGTGTTTTTCTTTTCAAAATACGTTCACCCATTCAAAAGATACGGCCCCTGGATGGTCATAGCTCTGATTCTCCATGTGGGAGGGAATCTTGTTTTTCTATGTGTTGTATTGTTATTTGAATCCATTGTAAAATAAGGACATGCTTCAGTGTGGAAAATAATTTGGGATTCCTATAGGCCTCTTTAACAAGAGTCCGTAAAGTCAGAGCACAGTATAGAAAAGTGAAAAAGCAAACTTTTGAAAACTATTTTACTTTTATCAGCTCTTTGTTATGTTCTGCATCTAGAGCTTGTCATTTGTATGATGTGTTGTGCTATATTGATATTGCACTTACCAACATTTTAATCCAAATTTGCAGGACATATGTAGGATCTGCTTCTAGGAACTCCTCAAAACTTGTCACTGTTCACTTAAATGGGTCTTAAAGAGGACCTGTCACCAAGTAGAACGTGCTAAATAAAATATATCATTTGATTTTTGTTGTGCCCCTGATCAATTTGGTGTTTTTCTTTTCAAAATACGTTCACCCATTCAAAAGATACGGCCCCTGGATGGTCATAGCTCTGATTCTCCATGTGGGAGGGAATCTTGTTTTTCTATGAGAACATAAAAGGTTCCCGTCCACATTGAGAATCAGTTAGTTTACATGTAATTTTCCAGGGACCACATCTTTTGAATGGGTGGACGGATTTTAAAAAGAACACCAAATTGTTCAGGGGCAGAGCAAAAATCAAATGATGTATTTTATTTAGCACTTTCTACTTGGTGACAGGTCCTCTTTAAATAGTGACATAGACCACTGCAGTACTGATACTAACATGTAATCAAGTGACCAATGAGGCCAATGATTTGCTGTAGAGATCACATGAATGATGTAAGTCATGTCATCTCTGCAGGACTGGAGAGAACCAGAGCATGCACATTGGAGCGAATGACATTTAGGCTAAGGCTCCACTTTGCAGGCTGCAGCGAAAAAGCGCTGCGGGAAAAACAGTGGCGGAAACGCATCACAATTTTTCCTGCATTGCTTTTCACAGTACGCAGATGTTTCCTCTGTGGACTTTCTGCTTCCATTATACCTATACGGAAACCACTGGCATTTCTGTAGGTATAATTGACATGCTACGATTTCCAAAACCGCAACAGTTTTGGAAATTGCAGCTTTTCCGCTGTGTGTACTTTTCTGCAATGTGTGGATTGGATTCGCTAGTATCCCATCCACTTTGCAGTGACTGTAAAACGCCCTGGCCTTAGGATGAGGCCACACATTGCAGAGAAGCTGCATTTTTCTGTTGCAGATTTTACTGAGCTTTATTTGAGCCAAAGCCAGGAGTGAATTTAGCAGACGTGAGAAGTATAAGAGCTTCCTTTATATTTCCCATTCTGTCTGAAGCCACTCTGCAACAAAATTGGCAACAAAGAAATCTTTTCTGCAATGTGTGGTCTCAGTCTGCTGCACCAGGATTTACTGTACAAGGCTGCACTGGAAATGCCAGCACATTAAGGGAGTATTAATGTTTTTTTGTTGTGCCATGCATTTAACTTTGAGATTTGCAGGTTTCTAAGCATTAAAGCGTGGTAAAAATGCATGCATTTTTCATGGTATGGTTATATAACTGCACCATGGGAATACACAATAACAGAGTTGTCTCATTAAGGGTACATGCACACCACTGTTGTGTATAGGCTCGTGAAAAATGGAACAGACAGCACACAGATGGTGTCCGTGTTTTTCACAGACCTTATCATTTGGCTGAGTTGCAAAATGGACAAGCAAAGGACCTGCACTGAGTTTTACAGCCCAGTCCTGAGGCCCCTAAACAGATATGTGGAAACCATGGGGGTGTGCACAGGGCCATAAGAAGGAATTATAGCACACTGAAAAACACAGTAAGTTTGTGTGCATGAGGCCTTAGGCAGCCCCTTGTCCAATGAACCTGCCTGATTCCATTGGGTCAGTCTTGTGAAGGGACATGCAATAGGACATAGGTGATACCCCCTGACATACCGGCTATTCAATGAATGTGCAAGCATCAGGGAAGCGCGAGAGAGATAACAATAAGGCATTTACATTACAGAAAAAAAAAGAATCAGGAAAAATGAACATGGATTTATTTGTGTAAATGCAATGGTGACATCTACTAGTGCCAAGCCTTATGGCACACATGTGAAAACATTATAACACCATGGCCTATATAATGTCTTCTCTTACTGTCACAGTGTGTTCAGAATCCATGGCCTAAATTCCTCCACATCTCTCTTCCTGCTGTAAACTTAGATGGCCGTGCAGGATATGACAGGACCCTGGGAAAAGACCCATATAGCACCTACCAGTGGAAAGAATTCACACAGGATCTGGCTCGAAAATGTGAAATTTCACGGATACAGATCTGTGTCGGGGTCTTAAGTTTACTGAGTGATCTTAGGTCATGAGTGCTAATCTTCCCTTGAGTTATGGTCACAAATCCCACTGTACATTTATACAATATATAATACTGAGGTCCTCCCAAACAATCCTATGTGTTTAGTTAAAACCAATATATATTTCTTATGTCTCCAATGAACCTTGCTGCAAGTTTAAGTTTACAGCACCAGTAATATCAAGTAATCCTCTCTTTCTGTAACTATATTATTGTCCAGTAACCTATAAGGCAAAAGTTGTAGTCCATTTTCTTCGCCAGCTAATTTAAATATGACTGAACAATAATACCTGCAGGTCTCTCATACGCCCCCTAGGGGCTTAATTGTGCTCCTGGTCCCTCCACACCATGTAATGAATTGTATTGAATGGAATCAACTCAATGTTGCTATCAAGCACCTAGTCGTCTCTGTTAGGTGCCAGACTCTTACAGGCTGTCTGACGTCAAAGGCTAGCGCTATTACTTCACACCTTGTTGAGTTTTTCTGGCCCCCTTCATGTGATCCTGAACTAACATAGATATCGAGAAATGGAATACATTTGTCTCCCAAGCATTGAAGGTGAGTGGTATTTGAGCGTGGCGGGCAGTATAAAGGTTCCTGAATCCATTCCTTTGCACCATCGATAATCTTCATCATCCTTTCTGCCATTCTGTAGCCCATTGGGAATACTCAGAACCAGTTTAGACGTGGCCAGTCCAGGCTGTGTTGAGAAGATCTGAATTGAATGCCATAGACGTGTGCTAATTCATAGTGCTTCTTCCTTAACTCTCCAAGTTTCTCTCTCTCTTTTTGCAACTGGCTTTCCAACTCCAGGACTCGCACCTATCAAATTAAAGGATTCTATTAGTGTTTCGGACAAACATTTTAGACTAGGATAACACAACCAACTTGCCATCACAATCGCATGCAAGTTCAACAATCTTCTATAGGAAAAAATTGCAGGTGCCTTGCAAGAGTTCCCAACATGAGTGGACTTTCCGAAATAACCCCCAACTGAATGCAATCTTAAGGCATTATATAGCGCTAGGGAGGGGTTTTATTTATTACCCTTCTACTATTTCTACCACTTTTTTTATTTGAACATACAATCCAAAGAGAAATTATTTTCGCACATATTTTCCTTTAATAGCTAATATGCAAAAACAATATTGCTGGTGAACACTTCAGATTACTACAATACTACATTACTACAGATTACTACAGATTACTACAATATATGTAGGATAACAATGTATTAGGATAACAATTATTATTAGGTCTAACAAAAGACATCACCTATCCACAGGACAGGTCAGAGGTGTCTAATCATTGGGACCCATTCATTTAAATGGAGTCCAAACCCCCTGGTCCTCATGACTGCAGTGGGGAGGAGATTCACTGTTTTATTGTTATGTTGACATAGGCATATGTGGGCTTGTTTTTTGCGGGATTAGTCGAAATTTTTAACAGTGTCATTTTTACAACACAAATCATTTAATAATTAACATTTTTTTAACTCTTTCTGGGAAAGAATGGAGAAAAAACCCAGCAGTTTTGCAATAGATTTTTGCACTGTTCATTCTATGGCAAAAATAACAATCTTAATTTATCCTGTGGATCAGTACAATTATGGCGATATAAAATATGTATAGGTTTTTCTAATGTCTTATTACTATGACACTAAAAAACTATTTTTTTTTTTTTAAGAAAAGCATTTGTTTTTGAGTCGTCATGTTCTGAAACACATAACTTTTTTATTTTTCCATCAATGGAGCTGTGTGATATTTTTTTTTTTGTGGTATAATGTAAAGTTATCATTGGTATCATTTTGGGATTCAAGCGACTTATTGATCACTTTGTATTGTGTTTTTTGGATGGTGGGATAAATAAAAATGGCAATTTTGGCATTATTTTTTTTAGTCTAATAATATTATATGTCAGGTTGTTACGGATGTGGCAATACCAAATATGTGTAAGTTTTTTCATTTTTGTATATTTTTTTATTTTTTTTTTTTTTTTTTTCTGGGCAGCTACAAAAGCTATAGTTATGCCTATATTGCCAAAGGTGAGTCCCAGCCTACATGTAATGTAAATGGCAAGCTTAGGTAAACTTACCAGCTATATGACCCTCAGAAGTCAGGGGGGTCTTCATGCAGGATAATAATCCAGTGCTGTGAAGATGGTTTTAGTTGTTTTTGTGGTGCTCCATCCCCCTTGTCCTTATCCCTGTATCTTTTTAGGGGTTTTCAGGATCCTGGGTTTTTTCTCTGAGGCAAATGGAGGCACCTTCTCTGGACAACATCAGAGACAAACACTGAAAAAAAAGAAGATAGAAGATTTATCATCAGATGTCACTGGACTCCATACACTCTATTATGGCTATAGATCTACTTTATATGTGACATGGAATTTTTATTTTATGAACTAATACTTATCTGAAAGGTTTCTGGAGCACATGAGACCCTTCACACAACATCTACTCACCTGGAAATCCGTATAATTTGTCAGCTGGTGAATTGTCAGGCCAGATATTCCAGTCCACTCGAACACCATGCCTGCTATAGTTACAGTCTGCAGAAGAAGAATAGAGGATGTTAGTGCTCGGCTGTACTCACCAGTGGTTCTGGTATAGAATTACATGGTAGGATGATGTCAACCAAAAGTTTTTTATTTTACCTAAGATATATCAATAATGTTGAAAAGTGAAATGAACTCACCTTAACACAGTGCTCAGTACATAAGTGAAGAAGGTAGGCACCCATACCAAGAAGAACTAGAAGAATGTGTTAAGAAAAGTAACAGATTTGTTCTCTTATTGTAGTGTTTTCTATACTGTTATATCTGATCTATGCTGCAATGTTCTCACAAGGGAGAGGACAGTGGCTCATATTCACTAATAGTTAGACAGTGTAAACTTAGACAGGGCAGTCTCAAAACGTGCTAGATTTATCGCAGTGACTGGTGCTGGATGATCTCTAAACTGTCTAGTCTATGTTTATACCACATTTTATCTGGCTTACTTTAAATCAGAATTTTTCAACATTAATATAGAGCATTTTCGGTGCATTTAAGTCATGCAACCCTTTTTTTTTCTTTTTTTTTTTTTAAGAATCCACACCCACATGTGCTAAGATGTTGCAAATATGCGCCATGTTTACGCCAGTGTCTAGTCATAACCACAATAGTATATCTGGGCCAGTGTATATAACACACAACATATTACTATAGCAGTCAGCTATAAAAGGATACAAGTCAGCAGGATCACAATGGTCAGCAAGCTCAATACCAATCTAATATGGCACATTGGCCGACTGCTGAAGGATCTTTTGTAGAGAAATGCAGACTGGCATAAATTGTAAACTGCATTAGAAATGAATGCCAGTCCTGCACCGATCCTGTGGACTGTTGGATTAGTCTTCACCTAGAAAGTAAAGCATATATGAATGTCATCAATGAGGTCATCACAAAGATCTGAGAATACATGACAGCTGGAAAGGAAAGGTTAAAGGGGTTGTCCAGGCAAAAATTGACAACCCTTTAAACATTTAAATAAGCTGGGGGCAGTAAAAAAAAAAATGTATACTCACCTGTCCCCTTTTCTCCGGTGTCCTCCCGCACCTCCCGCTACATCTGTTCCGGCAGGTCTCTTCCGGCGTTGTGCTGAAGTGTTGCGTCACATGACCGCTGAGGCCAATCAGCGAAGGGCCTGAATGTCACTACCTGTAATATCATGGGTCCTCTTTCTGAGGCCGCTGAGGTGGTCACATGACTGCTGAGGCCAATCAGCGGCTTCAGCACAACGCCGGAAGAGACCCGCCAGAGCAGATAAACCGGGAGGCGCAGGAGGACACCGCAGCAACGGGGACAGGTGAGTATGCATTTTTTTTATTTTTTTCACTGCCCCCAGCTTATTTCAATGTTAAAAAGGTTGTCTGTTTTTGTCTGGACAAACCCTTTAAGTGCACAGGGCAGTAGTTGAGAAGAGATAGGGTTAAGAGATTATGATGTATACATGTTTATTAGGGGGCACCACTGTTATGTGGATTTCATTGTACACACGGGAAAACTAATGAATAATGTATATACCACTGCATACACAAACACTATATACATCATTGTGCTCTAGGCATTCACTCTCTATTTTCCTGGCCTGAGGTCCTGAATTCTCTCTGTACTACTGACTACTTTCTATAAAACCTGATAACTCACTGAATATAAGGAGTTTATAGCGGTACCAATGCACACTATCCATCCCATGGCAAGAAGGATTCTCTGGCAGATGATATACCGCTTCTCTGATGGTTCAGACCGAATAACCATAAATTTATACTGAATGACGGCAATGCCAGCTCCTGAAATAGACAATACATGTTATCAGCTACAAATTTACATATCTAATTCCTATAGACATTTGCATTAACCCCTAGTATACACTGAGAATTATAATATAAAATAGAATTCAGTAATGGTCACCAGTCAGCACTGAATAGGGATCAGGGATAGGGATCACTAAGCATTAAAGCCGCTGAGCTCTTCATGATCTTTAATTCATATAAAAGACTGTATCCACTTACCAAGAATGGAAGTAACCATGAAGACGGTTGTGTACACCACCGATTCTGGGAATTCTTTCCCGGTGTCACTGTGAAAGGAAATAAAATATTGGGAGTGAGTAGGATAGAAGCGGTGGAATTGTCAAATCTCATCTAGGAGCAGAGAAGAATTTATTTCCTTCTATTACAATCATCCTCCATCATATATTCTAATGCCCATATTATTATAATAGTAATGTAATAAGAACATTCCATGAATAGCTCTTATAATAATACAATAATAACAAGAATTACACTGCGCTATCTGGAATTCTGCCCCATCCCCTCTTACCTAACATAAGGATAATTTTCATGCCCTGAAATGACAGTCAAGGTGATCAGGACACAGAAGCCCAATAGCGTCCATGTGACCCAAAGGATAGGTAGGAACGCCAAACCTCGGATCTCCATTACGTAAGGTAAGTAGTTTTGCAAAAGCTGCTATCTCTCTCTATCTCTTTCTCTCTCTCTATCTCTCTCTTTCTCTGTCTCTATGTCTGTCAGACAGTGATTTGTACCGGTTCAGAACTTGATGATGTCACTAGACCTCTGTGATGCCATTGATGCTCTTCTCATTATTGAATCATTACACATGCAGCCTGGATCTGATTTGCATATTCTATAAGAGTATATCCAGAGCACTGTAGTGTAATAGCTGCTATAATTCTATTCATTTAGAAGACTGTACAATACCAACTATCTATATACTGTATTTATAATGACATATTTTACATATTTTTTTGCTGATGTTTTTAACTTCAATAGGAAAACCTACTGAGAAAAACATCATAAAAAAAGCCAGAACTAGAAAATGATGTGTCTTGATAAAAATTCTATGGACCTTAATAAAATGAAAGAAACCAAATCGTTTGGTATGACGACATGTATTTCACTATAAACGTTAAAGGGACTTGTCAGGTGGTTTTTCCACTATAAACTGGCCCGATCATGTGCAGAATGAAGTATTTTACTAGAGATGGGGGGCGAAACGACTGGTACCGAGCTGAGGTTGACCTGAATATTCACAGACCTCAGCGGTGCCCCTGGGAGTATGACATAACAGAAGAGCGCCAGCACTGGCGCTCTTCTGTGACGTCATCTACCTGGAGGAGGAAGACATGAATCGCTGCATGCCACAAAGAGGCCCAGAAGAGGTAACAGAAGGTGAGTGTAAATGTTTTTTCATTTTTCTCACCTACCCTGGGCCTCCAGTATTATACTATACCAGTGATGGCCAACCTATTAAGCTTGGTGTGTCAAAATTTGTAAAAAAAAAAAAAAAAAAACGTGCATAACATGGGTGGTGTGTCACTTAGAGAAAAATCCATAATTTTGTGATATTTGTAGCTCTAATAACAAAAAGTTATATTTTTAATATATGTACTGTATTTATTAATAAAGCAAAAACAAATAAGTCTTTATCTTGCTGCTCAGTGACTTTTTTGTTGCTGAATTTCATTTGCTAAATCTTCAATTGAAGGTTGGTATTTCGTATACTTCAAGCCCAAGCAAGCGCTACTAACTTCATCTGTCAGTCAGTTTCTTTTATTAGTTTTAATATTATTTAAGTAGAATCTACTTACAGTTGTGCTAAAAAGTTTACATACACTGGCAGATTTTTTTTTTTGGCCTTTTTTCAGAGAATATGAATGATAACACATAAACTTTTTCTCCACTCATGGTTAGTGGTTGGTTGAAGCCATTTATTGTCAAACTTCTGTGTTTTCTCTTTTTAAATCATAATGACAACCAAAAACATCAAAATGACCCTGTTCAAACATTCACATACCCTAGTGATTTTGACCTGATAACATGCCAAGAAGTTGACACAAAGGGGTTTGAATGACTACTAAAGGTAACATCCTCACCTGTGGCCTGTTTGCTTGTAATCAGTGTGTGCATAAAATCTGAGTGAGTTTCTGGGATCCAGACAGACTGTTGCATCTTTCCTCCAGCCACTGACGTTTCTGGAGTGTCATGGGGAAAACAAAAGAATTGTCCACGAATCTACGGGAAAAGGTAGTTGAACTGTATAAAACAGGAAAGGTATAGAAAAAGATATCCAAGTAATTGATAATGGCAGTCAGGAGTGTTCAAACTGTGATTAACAAATGGAAACTCAGGGGCTCTGTAAAAACCAAACCACGGTCAGGTAGACCAACCAAAATTTCGGCCACAACTGTCTGAAAAATTGTTTGGGATGCAAAGAAAAACCCACACATAACATCAGCTGAAATAAAGGACTCTCTGAAAACTATTGGTGTGGCTGTTTCAAGATGCACAATCAGGAGGCACTTGAAGAAAAATGGACTGCATGGTCGAGTTGCCAGAAGAAAGCCATTTCTGCGCAAATGCTACAAAGTATGTCGCCTTCAATATGCCAAACAGCACAGAGACAAGCCTCAAAACTTCTGGAACAAGGTAATTTGAAGCGAAGAGACAAAAATCGAACTTTTTGGACACAACCATAAACGTTACATTTGGAGAGGTGTCAACAAGGCCTATGATTAAAAGGAACACCATTCCTACTGTAAAGCACGGAGGTGGATCACTGATGATGTGGGGATGTGTGAGCTTCAAAGGCACAGGAAACTTGGTCAAAGTTGAAGGAAAGATGAATGCATGACGTTATCAGTAAATACTGGAGGTAAATTTGCACTCATCAGCCAGGAAGCTGCGCATGGGACGTACTTGGATGTTCCAACATGACAACTATCCACAACACAAGGACAAGTCGACCTGCCATTGGCTACAACAGAAGAAAGTGAAGGTTCTGGAGTGGCCATCTCAGTCTCCTGACCTCAGTATCATTGAGCCACTCTGGGGAGATCTCAAGCGCACAGTACATGCAAGGCAGCCCAGGATTTTACAGGAACTGGAGACTTTTTGCCAAGAAGAATGGGCTTTTTTTCCATTTTAGAAAAAAAAAAACCCCACCCACAACCACCACAAAAGACTTCAAGCTTGTTGGTATATACTATATACATATATATGCAACAGATAGACTCATTTGTTTGCAGGAGAAGTTTACATCTATCTGACAGTAGATGGCGATGTTATTAGTGTTATATGCTGAATAGAGTGTAATGGTATGCTATGTGAGACTTGCTGTACCTTGCTTTTATCTCTCTATTGTAAAAGGTCCTTTTTACTTTCAAGTTTTGCAGTGTTAACGTGTTGATGCTGTTTACCTCATGTTCTAAGAAGTAAATGCTGATTATCCCATATAATCTACTCTCAAGCTTCTTCTGTGACACAACTATGCAACAGGTTATGGGCCCAGGCATAGAAGACAAAAAGACCCAGTGAATGCAAAAGGATTCTTCAGAACAATTCTCTCCAAACAAGTAAGACAAGTTAAAATGACCAGCAATTCAGAACTCAGACTTACAGTAGCTAAGCTGAACAATGAGAACTATCAGTTATGGAAGTTCAAAGTGGAGATGTTATTGTCTAAAGATGATTTATGGGATGTAATCACTACAGATAGACCCAATGATAATAATGAGACATGGGATAAGAAAAACAGACAAGCAAGAGCTACTATCAGCTTATTAGTGGAAGATGATCAGTTAATCCACATAAGGAATGAGAATACAGCAAAGGGAATGTGGGAAGCATTGAGAAAGTTACATGAAAGATCCAGCTTAAATCACAAATTGTTTCTGCTAAGGAAACTTTACAAGATGAGATTAAGTGCACAGGAAGACATGCAGGAGCACATAAACTCCATGATGGAAGTGATAACACAGCTGAGATCAGTTGGTGAAGATATTAAAGAAAGTCATGTAGCAGCAATATTATTGTGTAGCTTGCCGGATTCATACACTGCTTTGATAAATGCACTAGAAACAAGACCTGAAGCAGAAATTACACTAGAGTTTGTAAAAACACGACTCATAGATGAATACCAGAGAAGGAAAGAACAAACAAATGATTCCACAGAAAAGGACAGTGTAAATGCTCTTAAAATTTCAGATAAGAGGACCTATAAAACAGAAACAAGAGAATGTTTCAGATGCAAGAAAAAGGGACATTTAAAGAAAGACTGTACTATATGGAAAGCAGAACAGAAGTTATACCATAAAGAAAGTAAACAGAAGGTGAAAAGCACAATATCTAACCCACATGCAGATCACTGGAATGGTACATTTAAAGTAACCGATAAAAGGTTATCAATGAGTTGGTATATTGACTCAGGAGCAACAAGTCACATGACAAGTAATAAGAGCTTCTTTACTGAACTTGATCTAAATAAGAAGGAAGCTATTTACCTTGCAGATGGGAGCAAAATAACCGCGGAAGGTACTGGACAAGGAATGCTAATCTATTCTGATAAATTTGGGCATAATTCAAAGATACTAGTAAAGGATGTGTTATATGTTCCAGGACTAGATGGAGGACTATTATCTGTAAAACGTCTAACAGCTAAAGGACTTACTGTAAAATTCAAAGATGATGAATGTACAATCCTAGCAGGAGACAAGATAATAATAAATGTAAAAGCAGGTGAACAATTATATCATCTAGACACATTAAAGGAACAGATGAAGTTATGTACACATGATCACAAGAATTGTATTCACATGTGGCATAGACGCTTAGGACACAGACATCCTGAGAGTATCATGGCATTACAGAACAAAAATTTGACAAAAGATCTGTTGATATCTGATTGCTCAATTATTGTAAGATGTGAATGTTGTATAAAATCTAAAGCTACAAGAGTGTGTATACCTAAAGAGAGTGAAACAAAAGGCACAAAACCACTTGACCTGGTGCATACTGATGTATGTGGACCCATGAAAGTAACCACATCAGGAGGTAATAGATATATGGTGACTTTTATAGATGACTACTCAAGATACACAGTCACGTACTTAATAAAGAACAAAAGTGAAGTTTTCAGTAAATTAGAAGAATACGTGTCAAAGTCGTATAATAAGTTTCAGAGGAAGCCAATCATCATTAGAAGTGATAATGGACGTGAATTCACAGGACACCAAATAGAGAACTATTTAAGACAGAATGGAATAGAGCATCACAAAACTGTTCCATACACTCCTGAACAAAATGGCGTAGCAGAAAGGAAAAACAGAACTCTGACTGAAATGATAAGATGCATGCTAACAGATTCCAAACTACCAGAGAAATACTGGGGTGAAGCAGCAATGACAGCTACTTATCTGCAAAATAGACTTTTTTCAAGAAAACTGAAAAAAACCCCATATGAACTGTGGCATGGTAAGAAACCAAGTGTGAATCATTTAAGAGTTTTTGGTTGCAAAGCTTTTGTTTTTGTTCCAGAAGAGAAACGCTCCAAACTTCAAAACAGAGCCATAGAAGGAATATTTGTTGGATATAGTGACAACTGCAAAGGATACAGAATCCTAGATCCTAAAAAAGACAGAGTTACGGTGAGTAACAGTGTAACATTCATTGAAGATCTAAATGATAACATTATGACATCACTGGAAATGAGAAATGAGAGAGACAACAGTGATATAAGTGCAGGAACATCTGATGAAAAAGAAGTTGAAATTGATAAAGTTCAAAATACTGAAAGTGAAGAGATAGAACTACAGACAGACACAGAACCAAGACGTTCAATGAGAGAAAACAAAGGAAAACCACCTGTACGTCTTTCATACAAGGCAAGTACAAATAAAGTATATGAACCTACATCTTGGGAGGATATATCTCAACTTTCAGAAGAAGAGGCCAATAAGTGGATAAAGGCTACAGAAACAGAAATGAAATCCATGCATGATTCAAAGACATGGACACTGACAGAATTACCAAAAGGGAGAAAAGCTATAGGATGTAAATGGGTTTTTAAAGTTAAATACCAAACAGATGGCACCGCTGAACAATACCGAGCAAGACTCGTAGCTAAAGGTTATTCTCAAAAATACGGAGAAGACTATGATGAAACATTTGCTCCGGTTGTCAAGCATACTACAATCAGAACTTTGCTTGCGGTTGCAGCTACTAAAGGAATGGAATTGAAACATCTGGATGTAAAGACAGCATTTCTGAATGGAGATTTAACAGAAGAAATTTACATGGAACAACCTCCAGGATTCAAAGATAAAGAGAAACCAAACATGGTTTGTAAGCTACAGAAAAGTATATACGGTTTAAAACAAGCCGCTAAAGCGTGGAATGATAAAATCACTGAAGTGCTCATAAATGAACATTTTCTAAGAAGCAAAGCGGATCCCTGTCTATACACAAAGAAACTAGATGACAGATGGATCTATGTACTGATATATGTTGATGATATTTTAGTTTGTTTTGAAAGAGAAAGGGATGAAGCTGAAATACGGAAAATTTTGGATCAACACTTTGAGATCAAAGATCTGGGAAATGTGAAGCATTACCTAGGGATACAGATAGAAAGAGAAGAAGATGGGAGTTTCCAACTTAACCAAAATCACATGATCCAAGATATAATAGAAACATTTGGACTGAAAGATGCGAAACCAGTAAAGTCTCCAATGGAAACTAATTATCTGAAGGAAATTAAAAGTGAACAAAATATGTTACCAGATAATGAGCTATACAGAAAAGCAATGGGAAAATTACTATATTTAGCGACTGTTACAAGGCCAGACATTGCAGCAGCAGTAGGAATTTTGAGCAGAAAAGTGTCAAACCCCAATGAAATGGATTGGAAAGCTGTAAAGAGAGTAATACGTTATCTGAAAGGAACTAGCAACGTTAAACTGAAACTACCTGCAAGTGATGAATGCGTTTTAACTGGATATGTTGATGCAGACTGGGCTGGAGATCCAATGGATAGAAAATCTACCAGTGGCTATCTTTTCTTACTCTCGGGCGGACCAATTAGTTGGACTAGTAAAAAACAATCTATAGTAACACTATCGTCTACAGAAGCAGAATATGTAGCCGCCGCTCATGCGAGTCAAGAAGTTCTTTGGTTAAGACAACTACTAACAGACTTAGGACAACAACAGTTAGGACCAACAACGTTACATGAAGACAATCAAGGATGTCTTGTTCTTGCTCAGATGGAAAGAGTTAATCCCAGAACTAAACACATTGATGTGAAGTTTCATTTCTTACGGGATCATCAGGAACAAGGAATTCTGAATTTAGAATACTGCCCAACTGAAGATATGACAACAGATATTTTCACAAAGGCGTTGAGTGCTGAAAGACACCAGAGACTGATGAAGAGATTATATTTAACTGAATAAGTTCTTACTGTTGAGAAAGGGTGTTGGTATATACTATATACATATATATGCAACAGATAGACTTATTTGTTTGCAGGAGAAGTTTACATCTATCTGACAGTAGATGGCGATGTTATTAGTGTTATATGCTGAATAGAGTGTAATGGTATGCTATGTGAGACTTGCTGTACCTTGCTTTTTATCTCTCTATTGTAAAAGGTCCTTTTTACTTTCAAGTTTTCCTGTGTTAACATTTTGATGCTGTTTACCTCATGTTCTAAGAAGTAAATGCTGATTATCCCATATAATCTACTCTCAAGCTTCTTCTGTGACACAACTATGCAACAAAGCTGTCATTGATGTTAGAGGGGGCAATACACGGTATTAAGAACTGGGGTATGTAAAATTTTGAACAGTGTCATTGTGATGTTTTTGGTCGTCATTATGATTTAATAAGAGAAAACTCAGAAGTTTGACAATAAATGGCTTCAACCAACCACTAACCATGAGTGGAGAAAAAGTTTTTGTGTTATCATTCATATTCTCTGAAAAAAGGCCAAAAAACCCAAAGATCTGCCGGGGTATGTAAACTTTTTAGCACAAATGTACTACCCTTCCCCCAGCATTGCTGAGCGGTAACTTTGATGGGGTACATTAGCAGCAGGGTGAGATTTTGGTAGCTGCTTTAAAGTAAGGCTGGAGCCAGGAGGGGACACCCCCCCCCATCCTAGGAGGAGGCCGCCATGACAGGGCCCTGTAGTTGATGGGATAGGTTGCTAGGGGTGGTCCTGGGGAACAGCGGGAGTTGTTAGGGGAAGGGCACTTAACCCCCTGGCTCAACTTCCCGCGGTCATTCACCGCTGGGAAGGAGCCACATTCCTGCCCGCCTTTAATTCTTATTTTCTTTATTTTGCTTATTTTTAGTGTTGGCCTGGGGTACTTTTGCCGCAGCAGTTGGCGGGGTGGGGGTCCTTGGAGTTGAAATTCCGGGAGTGGGGAAATGTTGTGGTCAGTTTCCCCACTGGTTAAATACGGTTTGGGTCTGGCTGGTTTTTGGACTCCTGCTGGGTGGTGACCCAGGGAGTGGTTATATTGTTAAACTGCCATCTGTATTGGTGTGGTACAGCCCACATCTCCTCAGAGACTCTGTATTATTATGTAAAAAAAACTATACATAAATAGCGCAGGATGCTGGATTACTGAATAGAAATCCATTATCACAACCCATTATAGTCAGTGGGGTCCTCTGGGCACCATTCATATATGTACATTAGTGTATTCTCCAGTGTATAAACATTGAACAAATGCCAGTGCTGGATGCCATACATTGACATCTGTCACCCATAGAGTCCCATTGTATGAAATGTGTTTTTTAATGTATACACTTCATTTGTGGATGCCATTGATTGGGATAGCATTGTCTACTGTGAACATTGTACATACTGGTATATACTATACACACAACTGTTTTACAGAATAAATGAGCATAAATGCTGCAGTTATTCTAATACTGCAGCAAATCCACAATATATTTTGAGTATACATTACAATACAGTACTATATACCCAATATACTCTTAGGATAAGTGCAGACATGGCAGATACCTTCCATCATAGGGTTTACCATGTGTGAAAGATCCTCAGTGCGCCAACACCGCGTTGGCCCACACCTGAGACTTCTTTCCTAAAAAAAAACACACTCACCGCCAGTGAGTGCTGGGTTCACAGGATAAATACAAGACAAGCTTTCTAAATTTTATATATTTATTAACCCCTAAATGGGTCGGTATTAACATCTAACACATGCAGTTCAGAACAGATATGTAGATATATGCAAGCATTAACAGTTACTAGTTACAAGATACAGTACAATAAAATAAAAGGGAATAAAAGTGAAATAATTACTTTACCACACATCTCCTTGATGTGGCTCTATAATCCAACCCTCACACATGGCATGTGGGGCTAACCAGTGGAGGCAGCATCAACACAGCATTTCAGCCTGCATGCTCACATCACAGTCTCCCAGTAATAGTCTCTTGTAGTCTCATCATAGTATTCTCATCATAGTATTCTCCTGTAGTCTCAGCCCAATCTCCTCCCACTGACCTCTTACCTCATCTTTTATACCCTTGATTACACCACCCAGAATGAGGTCACCGGCGACGGCAAGTCTGATTGATTAATGTTCTCAAGTCCAGATTCTTTGTAAGGAGATGGGACCAAGTGAAATGATACAATGTTATCAACCATGTCTGATCAACAGCCCAGGCTGAACAATGCATGTTTATTTGATCACCCAGGCCTATGTAGGAATTCAATAGAGCTATACTGGGATGGATACAAAGCCCTATTGTTACAAGGTTGCCCTACTGACAACATACATCTAGGATTATAGCTGCGCACATTATGAGTAAATGGAACTAAGAGAGAGATACGCTACCCAGAGATCAAAATACAGCTTTGAGTTATAGCCATATTTAAAGTGGAATCATCACACCTCCCCCTTTAGAGCGTGCACGGAGGAAGGCGGATCCGGTGATCACCTTCCGCAGGCACCTTAGTGGCCTGACCGCGATACCCTTCTTCTCTCTAGTCGGACTAGGGACACTTCTAAGGCTCAGGCCCTGAGCCACGTACACTTGGCTCCCTCCTGCCTGTTCTGGGTCCGCTTTCTGAGTGCTGGCATCCTGTGGAGCCACACTCATGACCCCAGGTCTTTGGGATACCAGTTCAGGGACCCCATCCCGGCGGTCTCTCAGGGTCTCTCTCACACTAACTGCTAGTTGGGAGAGTTCTAGGGGATTCTGCACCTCCCCCTTTGCTTCCAAACCTAGGGGCACCTCTGGTTCTGGCACAGGTATGTTTGGACCCTGTCCTCCCTCCCAGATGCCTTGCTCCTTTGGGCCTACACCCTGTTCCTCCTGTACTTGGGTGGGTGATGGTAATACCTTGGGAAAATGACTGAGATCATGCTTCCCCAAACCATCCCCCCACAATACATTGACAGGTAATACATTTGACATACCCCCTTCTTGGATCACACCTCCAGTACCCCATGCCATCTGCAGTTGGGCCATGGGCACTCCTGGAATTGAACTGGACCGAAGAGACATGTATGTCTCATACCGGCCGGACTCGTCTGGTTTCAAGGGAGTGAGGCTAGTCATGGCGGTCTCAGCACCGACTAGAGGTGGTGTAGGCAACGGTTCAAGGGTCGGAACGCCCTCCACCCTTGTAGCACTCTGGCTGCGGGCTAACACCGCACTACCAGCAGTCCGTCCCTCACCTGGATCGGCCATGAGATCCCCATAGCCTACCTGACCACCTGCACATGGTCAGCAGTTGGGTGCTTATCGGATGCACTGGGCGAAATAGTAGAAGTCGCTTCCAGTGACTCAGAAGAGCTAAACTTTCACAACAAGCATTGGCAATTACATTGACAGTACCTTCATTAGCAATTGTTAATTCACACCGGGCCTCAATGAGATCTGTGGTAGACATACTAACAAGCTGAGAGGGAGACGCCCCCACAGATGTGGGTGTGTCTACAGACAAGGTCTCACTGGCTCCTAGCATGGGGGTGAACAAAGCATCAATAACATTTTTGCTGAGCTGGGTTGCAGGAAGCTCATTTGCATCTTCCCTGCTCTCAGCTGAAGGCAACTCATTAGCATTTACACTTACTGCCATGGGAAGTATCTCAGAGGGGGGGTTACGGGCCCTCTCTGCAGATATGACAGACACATTATCAACATTAATCATAGACAGTTTATCACAGTAAAATGGGGTGCTCCCCACCCCATATTGGGACATCATAGGTCCTAAATCAGTTCCCAACAGTACATTAGCAGGCAAATCAGTCATTAGTCCCACAGTCCGCATTCCTTTTCCTGCACCCCAGTCCAGATACACAGATGGGCCACCTGTTGTGGCTTGGGAAGCAGGGAGGTTCTCAGGGCGGTTGGGGCACTCCTCCTTGAAATGTCCTGTCTGGTTACAGGCATGGCACCGCCGCACCTCCCCTTGGGGTTTTGGGAAGGTCACCCGGGCGCCCAGAGTTCTTGGGACAGGGGAGGGACCACCCGGGGCATAGTTTGTCTCACCCGACCTGACGACAGACGGTTGTGGTGAACTCCGGCCTGGCTTCTCCTTCCAACTTGAGGGTCTCTGCAGGGTTGTTGGAGTTTGCGCCTGCTGGGAGATTTCCAGCCTCTTCAGCTCAAGCTGATACTCCCTCTCGGCCTATCGCTCAGCAGCTTTCCTCTCTGCCTGTCGCTCAGCAGCCTTCCTCTCTGCCTGTCGCTCAGCAGCCTTCCTCTCTCTCTCTGCCTGTCGCTCAGCAGCCTGTCGTTCTTGTTCTACAGCTTCCTGATCTGCCTGCCGTTCTGCGGCCTGCCATTCTTGTTATACAGCTTTCAGAAAACGGCACAACACCTGCAGGTATTTGTTAGGGTCACTAGTGCCTACTTGCTGCAGGGCCATTTGCCAGTATGAAGCCATTCCCCCGACAAGGCTGGGGCTACTGGTCCCTTCTGGTGAAGTAATCCTTGGGACCAGGCTGCTTGCCGCACTTCCTGTCCTAGCCCCAAAATCAGGACTCTGCTCGATTCTCTGCATGGCTGTGGCTGCCTCCATTTCAGCCATACGCTCAGGATCTCCAAAAGCCTGGTTCTGCAGTTCTGGGGCTCTGCTTCTGAGCCCACTAGCCATCCACTGGTATTTGCCAAATAAAATATAGGATAGAATACAAAGAGTAAGGGAGGGGAACAGCACTGTATCAAACTTTCACTGTATCTTAATGCTTGCTTTAATACCGAGCTTGTCTCATAGGATTACCATAATCCCCAGCGTCTGAGTGATAAAGGTCACCAACACACGCTGTTTATCCTAAGATCCCACTACGCTGCCACCAATGTGAAAGATCCTCAGTGCGCCAACACCGCGTTGGCCCACACCTGAGACTTCTTTCCTAAAAAAAAACACACTCACCGCCAGTGAGTGCTGGGTTCACAGGATAAATACAAGACAAGCTTTCTAAATTTTATATATTTATTAACCCCTAAATGGGTCGGTATTAACATCTAACACATGCAGTTCAGAACAGATATGTAGATATATGCAAGCATTAACAGTTACTAGTTACAAGATACAGTACAATAAAATAAAAGGGAATAAAAGTGAAATAATTACTTTACCACACATCTCCTTGATGTGGCTCTTTAATTCAACCCTCACACATGGCATGTGGGGCTAAACAGTGGAGGCAGCATCAACACAGCATTCCAGCCTGCATGCTCTCATCACAGTCTCCCAGTAATAGTCTCTTGTAGTCTCATCATAGTATTCTCATCATAGTATTCTCTTATAGTCTCAGCCCAATCTCCTCCCACTGACCTCTTACCTCATCTTTTATACCCTTGATTACACCACCCAGAATGAGGTCACCGGCGACGGCAAGTCTGATTGATTAATGCACTCAAGTCCAGATTCTTTGTAAGGAGATGGGAACAAGTGAAATGATACAATGTTATCAACCATGTCTGATCAACAGCCCAGGCTCAACAATGCATGTTTATTTGATCACCCAGGCCTATGTAGGAATTCAATAGAGCTATACTGGGATGGATACAAAGCCCTATTGTTACAAGGTTGCCCTACTGACAACATACATCTAGGATTATAGCTGTGCACATTATGAGTAAATGGAACTAAGAGAGAGATATGCTACCCAGAGATCAAAATACAGCTTTGAGTTATAGCCATATTTAAGTGGAATCATCACACCATGTATTTGCAGTGTAACTGCTGTGGAAATGTTTTACATTCAGATTCTGACAGGGATTTGCTGCAGATTTCAGTATATGTATTGCAAAGGTTAAATCTGCAACACAATGAGCATGTTGTGGGTGTATAATCCTACAGCGTGCTCATGTTGTATGTATGCATACTTCCAAACTTTCAAAGGACAGACAGAGGGAGGGAATGTGTGGCGCCATGGCAAATTGAGCCCCACCCACTTTTACTTTGACTCCTCCCATTCCCATCCATTTCTCTTTGTGTCCTCACACAGTTTAATGCCCTTTCAGTCTCCCTAACATGATATGCCCCCACATTATAATGTCATCCTCCAGCCTCCCCCACAGTTTAATGTCTCCTCCAGCTGCTCCTACAGTTTAATGTTTCCCTCCATCTGTCCCCCCATTTTAATGTCCCTTTTAGCTGCCCCAGTTTAATGTCCCCCTCCAGCTGCTCCCACAGTCTTTTGTCCCTCTCCAATCTGCTCCAGATTAATGTCCCCCACCATCTACCCCCAGTTTAATGTCTCCCTCCAGCTGCCCCCACAGCCTTTTATCCCCTTCATCTTCCCCCAGTTAAATATCCTCCTCTATCTGTCCCCACAGTTTAATGACCACCTCCATCTGACCCCCAAGGTTAATGTCCCTCTCCATCTTCCCCCGTTTATTGTCCCCCCTTCAGCAACTCCCACAGTTTAATGCCCCCTTCCAGTTTACCCCAGTTTACTGTACCCCCTCCATCTGCCGCCAGTGTAATGTCCCCTCCAACTTCCCCCACAGTTTAATGTCCCCCTCCAGCTGCCCCCAGTTTAAAGCCCCCCTCCATCTGCCCCCACAATTTAATGTCACCCTCCATCTGCCCCCTCCAGGTTAATGTCCTTCTCCATCTGCCTCCCTAATTTATTGTCCTTCTCTATCTGCCCCCACAGTTTCCTGTACCCCTCCTAGTAACAAATAAACCTAATACTTCCCTAGCCCCATTCCCTTCTCTGAAGTATTTGCTCCCAGAGTCTTCAGGGAGCTGCAGGCACAATGTGAGTGACGTCATCACATCGCGCCTACAGCTCACAGGGGCGGAGCACATAGGGGAAGAGTGGTGAAGCAGGGACATACCTCCAGCCAACCAGGACAGCAGGACAGGACCTGGAATCCGGGACTGTCTCGCAGAATCTGGGACGGATTGGTGATATGTGTATGTGTGAAAGGGATTTGTAAACCTCATCCACATGCATTGTACTGGAACTTGCTGCTGATCTGTGGGGCACTGTTACTGCCAATAAACAGGCAATGCAACCTCTACCAACATGATTTCTCTCTTTTTGGTTAGTAATGGATTTAAAGCAACTTTAGGCTAAGGATGCATTTCAGCTCCACTGCGGGATGCCGCACAAAGGGCATATCTGTTGGACAAAACAGGTATGGTTAGTTTTCATGTGGCTTTTAGCCACAATTCTTGACTGGCTGAGATATCTTAAAATCCCATCCACTACAATGCTATTATGCTTTGCAGAGGGTTAGCAGTCAGTGATTTT
>CAMRHE010001798.1:32500-34226 GCA_947044405.1 Leptodactylus fallax | reverse complement strand
ACCATGTATACGTCACCAGAGGAGAAATACACAGAGTATAGGGTCACCATATATACGTCACCAGGAGGAGAGGCATGGAGAGTATAGGGTCACCATGTATACGTCACCAGGGAGGAGAGGCATGGAGAGTATAGGGTCACCATGTATACGGCACCAGGAGAGGCATGGAGAGATATAGGGTCACCATGTATAAGCCACCAGGAGGAGAGGCGTGGAGAGTATAGGGTCACCATTTTTACGTCAGCACGCTTGGTGCCAGTGGCGTGGGCGGTTAGGCACCTGTTGGGAGATGTCGCCAGCCTCTCCTCCCCACCCCCAGTACTCGTTGGGGAAACCATTGATCTTCGAAGAACTGCGACTTACTCAGACCGGAAATTTCCCGAAAGTTCTTGGCGTACGGGAGCCTGTAAGAAGGAGGAAAACCATCAGCAGCCAGGAGGTGTCTCGCACATATATACTGCTCGTCCTGGAAAACTGGATGACAACCACTGGAAGAAATCCCACTCAGATTGTTACCCAGTTTGCTAACTCCTGATAATTCAGTCACAGATGAGTGGGCACAGGGGTGAAGACGGGGGAAGCGCTCTCCGGTGGTTATGGAAGCCAAATTTATCCATGGCGATTGCGAGTGTCGCGGCGTTCGTAGCAGTGAGTAGAGGTTCCGGTCGTCCATGGGGAGGAGATCGACGTCGCTGAAGATAAAACAGTCGTATTCGGCGTCCTTCAGCGCCTCCGGGAATCCGAGATCTGGGGAGCTTCGCCCGATTGAAGGTCTCCTCTCCGTACTGCGAGAACAAGTAAAGGGTCAGCCCGTCAATACAAATAAACAAGAGAACCCCCGGAATAACCAGAGCCCGGCTCACTGGAGCCTCCTGCTTGCACCTGCAGAACCTCACTGTGGAAAGCCCTCACACAGTATATGGACGCCCTATATCTGACAAGGACACAGCAGTGTTCATCCTGCGTTCCTGGCTGATGAACAGAATGTAAGCGACCAAGGGGTACAGACTGACACAGAGGGATATACTCTACACACCATTCAGTAGGCACCAGTCGCGTATAGCAGCGTGAGGCCTGGGGTGTGTGCCCTGGTCAAAGGAGGGCGCCAGCGAGGCCTGGGACAGGTGAACTACAATTCTGGCACAAAGGAATATTTTAGCCACGCCCACTTGCCTAGAGGGTGCAGGTATGTTCGGGGCTTGCTGACTGGCGGTGATCGTGGTGGTTACATTCAGAATAATAAATGGCACAGTAGAAGGGAAATGCAAAAGGATTCCGGGCCCCGCAGACCTGGGGGCCACGAAAGCCCAAAGCCCCAAAGCACTCACATACAGGACACATGGAGCAGGGTTTGCTGCAGCGCGTCTGGTGTGTGACGCACCCCCCAGCTCCGATGCCTGGAGATCCTCCACAGCAGCCGTACATAAGCCGTGCGGGGATCTGTTGTCATAGCACCAAGAGTCCGGCTGACCATGCAGGAAGGAAGATAAACAAGGAAGCATCAAGGAGTCTCCAGATCTGTCTATCCTGAGCCTCCTGATTCATGAACAGAATGCCACAACTACAGTGAAAACTGACACGTGGGGCAGTTTGTGGAAAGCTGAGTGACAACCTCGTCCTCCAGGAAAGCTGGGTGAGGTTGGATACATCATTATACCTGGTGTATAGACACATGGAGGGCTTATATATAGAACCCCATATTACCAGCAAAGACGTATAATAAACT
>CAMRHE010001798.1:0-27500 GCA_947044405.1 Leptodactylus fallax | reverse complement strand
TCTGATAGAGAAGAATATGGAAATACTGCCCCACAGTCTACCCCACCCAATCTCCATATAATCTGTGACCCCAATAAGGGTGTAAATAAAATACAGATTACTAATAGAGATTTATGTTTTATGTCACATAGCGAGGAGGTGGAACTGGAGAAAAAGGAGGAGGAGGAGGAAATAGAGGAAAAACTGGAAGAAGAGGAGGAGGAGGAAATAGAGGAACATCTGGAGGAAGAGAAGGAGGAGGAAATAGAGGAACATCTGGAAGAAGAGGAGGAGGAGGAAATAGAGGAACAACTGGAAGAACAGGAGGAGGAGGAGGAACATATAGAGGAATAGGAGGAGGATGAAATAGAGGAATATCTGGAGGAAGAGGAGGAGGAGGAGGAGGAACAACTGGAAGAGGAGGAGGAGGAAATAGAGGAACAACTGGAAGAAGGGAGGAGGAGGAAATAGAGGAATATCTGGAGGAAGAGGAGGAGGAGGAAAGGAACAACTAGAGGAACAACTGGAAGAAGAGGAGGAGGAAGAGGAGAGGAACAACTAGAAGAGGAGGAGGAGGGATGAGAGAGAGAGGAGGAGGAGTACGAAGAGGAGAGAGAGGAGGAGGAGTACGAAGAGGAGAAGGAGTAGGAAGGGGAGAAGGAGGAGAAGAGGTACAAAGAGGAAGTGAGGAGGGAGGAAAAGGGAGAGGAGGAGGAGTACGAAGGAGAGGAGGAGGAAGAGTAAGAAGAGAGGGAGGCGTACGCGAAGAGGAGAGAGAGGAGGAGTACGAAGAGGAGAAGGAAGAGTACGAAGAAGAGGGGAGGAGGAGGAAAGGAAGGAGGAGGGATATGAAGAGGAGGAGTACAAAGAGGAGGAGTAGAGGGAGGAGGAGGAGTACAAAGGAGAGAAGGTATGAAGAGAAGGAGGAAGAGAAACAGGAGGAGGACAAAGAGGAGGAGGACAAACAGGAGGAGAGGGAGGAAGAAGAAGAAGAGTCGAAGAGAGGTGGAAGAATACAAAGAGAGGAGAACGAGAAGTACAAAGAGGAGGAGAAGGAGGAGGAGGAGTAGAGGAGGAGGAGGAAGAGTATGAAGAAGAGGAGTACGAAGAGGAGGAGAAGGAGAGGGAGGCGGAGGAATACAAAGAGGAAGTGGAGGAGGGGAGGAGAGGGAGGAGGAGGAGTACGAAGAGGAAAAGGAGTACAAAAGGAGGCAGAGAAGAGGGAGAAGAGAAGTACTAGAGGAGGAGGAGTACAAGAGGAGGGAAGAGGAGGGTACGAAGAGGAGGGAGAGGGAGGGAAGGAGGAGGAGATGTATGAAGAGGAGGAATACAAAGAGGAAGTGGGAGGTAGAGGAGGAGGAGGCGAGACAGGAGGTACGAAGAGGGGAGGAGGAGGAGTAGGTAAGGTAGTGCTGCTGGTGGTTGTGATCAGCGGCCCCCAGTAGTCAGCTATTCATCACACACTTAAATCAGCTACACTAAGTGTATAATAATGGCTGGATATGTAGTGCTGATCACATGACCGGGTACACCACTGTGGGAGGAGCTAGCGCTGATCTCATGACCTGGGTACACCACTGTGGGAGGAGCTAGCGCTGATCACATGGCCCGGGTACACCACTGTGGAGGAGCTAGGCCGTGATCACTTACCCGGGTACACCACTGTGGGATGAGCTAGCGCTGATCACATACCCGGGTACACCACTGTGGGAGGAGCCAGCGCTGATCACATACCCGGGTACACCACTGTGGGAGGAGCTAGCGCTGATCACATGACCGGGTACACCACTGTGGGAGGAGCTAGCGCTGATCACATGACCGGGTACACCACTGTGGGAGGAGCCAGCGCTGATCACATGACACACCACTGTGGGGGAGCTAGTGCTGTCACATCCCCGATACACCACTCACCTGTTGATGTGTAGATGCCATACTCCACCTTCTGGCGGCGCAGGATGGGGTGAAGATAGTGCAGCCAGTACTTGAGGTGATGGTCCCGGTGTCGGAATGGAATGATAATGGCCACTCTCTCTCTCGGCTGGCAATCCAGGGCGTGGTATCTGCCGCCCTCCGTCACGTCAGGGTTCTCACGCTGCACCCGCTCCATACTCATCGGGGAGCTAAACTCAATCAAGAGGCGGCCGACTGGAAGGAGAAAGGAGACAATAGGGACAATCACACCTAACATGGACCTACTAATCCGGAGTCAAGGAAAGCTGGGTGGTCACATGTGGTAGTTGTTAATTACGGAGGGCTCAAATATCACCCATGGTGGCCTGGAGGGGGCGCCACGCCAGCAGCTCTAATCCTACTGGTATAGCAATAACCAGCACAGAGTCCGCTGATTGAGCAGCCGCTCGCCCGCTCTGCCCCATCCATGCCAAACCCTGCCTGGTATTAACTCTATCACTGCTACTGCAAGAGGCGGCGGATGGCCACAACCAATGATACCCTCTAGTCACCTCCAGAGCTGCACTCAACATTCTCCTGCTACATCATGTCTTATACTCCAGTCACCTCCAGAGCTGCACTCAACATTCTCCTGCTACATCATGTCTTATACTCCAGTCACCTCCAGAGCTGCACTCAACATTCTCCTGCTACATCATGTCTTATACTCCAGTCACCTCCAGAGCTGCAGTCACCATTCTCGTTACATCATGTCTTATACTCCAGTCACCTCCAGAGCTGCAGTCACCATTCTCGTTACATCATGTCTTATACTCCAGTCACCTCCAGAGCTGCAGTCACTATTCTGCTCTTACATCATGTGTTATACTCCAGTCACCTCCAGAGCTGCAGTCACTATTCTGCTGTTACATCATGTGTTATATTCCAGTCACCTCCAGAGCTGCAGTCACTATTCTGCTCTTACATCATGTGTTATACTCCAGTCACCTCCAGAGCTGCAGTCACTATTCTGCTGTTACATCATGTCTTATACTCCAGTCACCTCCAGAGCTGCAGTCACCATTCTCGTTACATCATGTCTTATACTCCAGTCACCTCCAGAGCTGCAGTCACCATTCTCCTGTTACATCATGTCTTATACTCCAGTCACATCTAGAACTGCAGTCACTATTCTGCTGTTACATCATGTCTTATACTCCAGTCACCTCCAGAGCTGCAGTCACCATTCTTGTTACATCATGTCTTATACTCCAGTCACCTCCCAGAGCTGCAGTCACCATTCTCCTGTTACATCATGTCTTATACTCCAGTCACCTCCAGAGCTGCAGTCACCATTCTCCTGTTACATCATGTCTTGTCCTCCAGTCACCTCCAGAGCTGCACTCAACATTCTCCTGTTACATCATGTCTTATACTCAGTAACCTCCAGAGCTGCAGTCACTATTCTGCCACATCATGTGTTATACTCAAGTACCTCCCAGAGCTACAGTCACCATTCTCCTGTTACATCATGTGTTATACTCCAGTCACCTCCAGAGCTGCACTCACTATTCTGCTGTTACATCATGTCTTATACTCCAGTCACCTCCAGAGCTGCAGTCACTATTCTGCTCTTACATCATGTGTTATACTCCAGTCACCTCCAGAGCTGCAGTCACTATTCTGCTCTTACATCATGTGTTATACTCAGTCTGCCTCCAGGCTACACTCACTATTCTGCTGTTGTATCATGTGTTATATTCAAGTCACACTCCCAGAGCTGCAGTCACTATTCTGCTGTTACATCATGTCTTATACTCCAGTCACCTCAGAGCTGCAGTCACTATTCTGCTCTTACATCATGTGTTATGCTCAGTCACACCCAGAGCTGCAGTCACTATTCTGCTGTTACAGCCATATGTTATATTAGTCACCTCCAAGGCTGCACTCACTATTCTGCTGTTACATCATGTTATATTCCAGTCACCTCCAGAGCTGCAGTGCTATTTACTGTTACATCATATCTTATACTCCAGTCACATCCAGAGCTGCAGTGCCTATTCTGCTCATACATCATGTGTTATACTCCAGTCACATCCAGAGCTGCAGTCACTATTCTGCTGTTACATCATGTGTTATACTCCAGTCACCTCCAGAGCTGCAGCCACTATTCTGCTGTTACATCATATCTTATATTCAGTCACATCCAGAGCTGCAGTCACTATTCTGCTGTTACATCATATCTTATATTACAGTCACATCCAGAGCTGCAGTCACTATTCTGCTGTTACATCACATCTTATATTCCAGTCACCTCCAGAGCTGCAGTCACTATTCTGCTGTTACATCATGTCTTACAGTCACCTCCAGTCACATCTGCTGTTACATCATGTCTTATACTCCAGTGCCTCCGAGTGCAGTCACTATTCTGCTCTTACATCATGTCTTATACTCCAGTAACCTCCAGAGCTGCAGTCACTATTCTGCTCTTACATCATGTCTTATACTCCAGTCACCTCCAGAGCTGCAGTCACTATTCTGCTCTTACATCATGTCTTTATACCCAGTCACCTCCAGAGCTGCAGTCACCATTCTCCTGTTACATCATGTCTTATACTCTGTCACCTCCAGAGCTGCAGTCACTATTCTGCTGTTACATCATGTCTTATACTCCAGTCACCTCCAGAGCTGCAGTCACTATTCTGCTCTTACATCATGTCTTATACTCCAGTAACCTCCAGAGCTGCAGTCACTATTCTGCTCTTACATCATGTCATACTCCAGTCACACCCAGAGCTGCAGTCACTATTCTGCTGTTACATCATGTGTTATACTCCAGTCACCTCCAGAGCTGCAGTCACTATTCTGCTCTTACATCATGTCTTATACTCCAGTCACCTCCAGAGCTGCAGTCACTACTATTGCCAGTATTCGCACAGATAGTGCCGTCATACTCCCTGCACTGATAGTGTTACATCCTTCAGGTTTATGGCGGAGGTCACATAGACAAGGAGAAGCCTCGCTGACCGCCATACTATGTAGACGGCAGAGTCACGTCATCACCTCTCGGCCTCGGCTCTTGCTCTGTAACTTTCTATTAGATTCCTTGCCGGACTCTGCTTGCTGTCAGTGAATGGGAATGTAGTGTTTCAGATCCAGAGGCCGACAACCTATCCAGATACATTTCACAGCTGAGGGTGGGTTACAGTGTGTCAGTGTGGTCCAGCACTGATACACTGTAACAAAGCCATCAGAAGCTCAGAGTGCAGCAGTACAGGACGGCCCCGCTGACCACTTACCCAGCCCAGGCGGAGAGTCAGGACATGGAGGAGGGGCCTCTCGGTGACCGTCTGGGTCGCATCCATCTTGGCACTAGCAGTGTAGGTCTCGACGGCGGAGGGCGGGAGGCGGCGGCGGCGTAGCTGTGGACTGTCCCCATTAGGCCTGCTGAAGTTGTAATAGGGGGTGAAGCCGTGAAGAGTTCTGAAATATTGAAGCGATTAAAGAAGTCCAAACGCTGAGCGTAGACATCGAAGTAGAGGATCATGATAATGACGAAGTGCACCAGGCAAAGGAGCAACACACCTTCAGATCCGCTCTGGGGTGATCGCCCAGCAGCAGTCTGGTCATCTTCTGGGGTGTGGGAGGGCAGACTGGACACCATGTGCCCCCAGGGGTGGGAGCCCAGCACTGTCCGCAAATGGTACAAGTCCTGGGGAGACAGCACAAAGCATGGACATCAGCACATATATACAAGCTGTACGTATAGAACTATATACAGGAGATACCCAGGTTATACTGGCTGTACATATATATTATATACAGGAGATACCAGGTTATACCAGCTGTACATATATAATTATATACAGAGATACCCAGGTTATACCAGCTGTACATATATATATTATATACAGGAGATACCCAGGTTATACCGGCTGTACATATATAATTATATACAGGAGATACCCAGGTTATACCAGCTGTACATATATAATTATATACAGGAGATACCCAGGTTATACCGGCTGTACATATATAATTATATACAGGAGATACCCCGGTTATACCGGCTGTACATATATAATTATATACAGGAGATACCCAGGTTATACCAGCTGTACATATATAATTATATACAGGAGATACCCAGGTTATACCAGCTGTACATATATAATTATATACAGGAGATACCCAGGTTATACCGGCTGTACATATATAATTATATACAGGAGATACCCAGGTTATACCAGCTGTACATATACCATTATATACAGGAGATACCCAGGTTATACCAGCTGTACATATATAATTATATACAGGAGATACCCAGGTATATACCAGCTGTACATATATAATTATATACAGGGAGATAACTAGGTTATACCGGCTGTATATATATAATTATATACAGGAGATGCAGGTTATACCGGCTGTACATATATAATTATATACAGGAGATACCCAGGTTATACCAGCTGTACATATATAATTATATACAGGAGATACCCAGGTTATACCAGGCTGTACATATATAATATATACAGGGAGATACCCAGGTTATACCGGCTGTACATATATAATTCTATACAGGAGATACCCAGGTTATACCGGCTGTACATATATAATTATATACAGGATATACCCAGGTTATACCAGCTGTACATATATAATTATATACAGGAGATACCCAGGTTATACCAGCTGTACATATATAATTATATACAGGAGATACCCAGGTTATACCAGCTGTACATATAGAATTATATACAGGGAAGATGTACAACCAATACCGACTGTACATATATAATTATATACAGGAGATACTCTCAGGTTATACCAGCTGTACATATAGAATTATATACAGGAGAATTAAGGTTATACCAGCTGTACATATATACATTATATACAGGAGATTTGTAGGTTATACCTGCTGTACATATATAATTATATACAGGAGATATACAGGTTATACCAGCTGTACATATATAACCATATACAGGAGATATTAGGTTATACCAGCTGTACATATATAATTATATACAGGAGATAACCAGGTTATACCAGCTGTACATATATAATTATATATGAGGAGATACCCTGGTTATACCAGCTGTACATATATAATTATATATAGGAGATACCCAGGTTATACCAGCTGTACATATATAATTATATACAGGAGATACCCAGGTTATACCAGCTGTACATATATAATTATATACAGGAGATACCCAGGTTATACCAACTGTACATATATAATTATATATAGGAGATACCCAGGTTATACCAGCTGTACATATATAATTATATACAGGAGATACCCAGGTTATACCAGCTGTACATATATAATTATATACAGGAGATACCCAGGTTATACCAGCTGTACATATATAATTATATACAGGAGATACCCAGGTTATACCAGCTGTACATATATAATTATATACAGGAGATACCCAGGTTATACCAGCTGTACATATATAATTATATACAGGAGATACCCAGGTTATACCAGCTGTACATATATAATTACTGGCTGTAATTATATACATACAGAGATACCCAGATTATACCGGCTGTACATATATAATTATATACAGGAGATACCCAGGTTATACCAGCTGTACATATATAATTATATACAGGAGATACCCAGGTTATACCAGCTGTACATATATAATTATATACAGGAGATACCCAGGTTATACCAGCTGTACATATATAATTATATACAGGAGATACCCAGGTTATACCAGCTGTACATATATAATTATATACAGGAGATACCCAGGTTATACCAGCTGTACATATATAATATATACAGGAGATACCCAGGTTATACCGGCTGTACATATATAATTATATACAGGAGATACCCAGGTTATACCGGCTGTACATATATAATTATATACAGGAGATACCCAGGTTATACCAGCTGTACATATATAATTATATACAGGAGATACCCAGGTTATACCAGCTGTACATATATAATTATATACAGGAGATACCCAGGTTATACCGGCTGTACATATATAATTATATACAGGAGATACCCAGGTTATACCAGCTGTACATATATAATTATATACAGGAGATACCCAGGTTATACCAGCTGTACATATATAATTATATATATAGGAGATACCCAGGTTATACCAGCTGTACATATATAATTATATACAGGAGATACCCAGGTTATACCAGCTGTACATATATAATTATATACAGGAGATACCCAGGTTATACCAGCTGTACATATATAATTATATACAGGAGATACCCAGGTTATACCAGCTGTACATATATAATTATATATAGGAGATACCCAGGTTATACCAGCTGTACATATATAATTATATACAGGAGATACCCAGGTTATACCAGCTGTACATATATAATTATATACAGGAGATACCCAGGTTATACCAGCTGGAATATATAATTATATATATATATATATATATATATATATATATATATATATATAATTATATACATATATACCCAGGTTATACCAGCTGTACATATATAATTATATACAGGAGATACCCAACACTATACCAGCTGTACATATATAATTATATACAGGAGATACCCAGGTTATACCAGCTGTACATATATATATTATATACAGGAGATACCCAGGTTATACCAGCTGTACATATATAATTATATACAGGAGATACCCAGGTTATACCAGCTGTACATATATAATTATATACAGGAGATACCCAGGTTATACCGGCTGTACATATATAATTATATACAGGAGATACCCAGGTTATACCAGCTGTACATATATGATTATATACAGGAGATACCCAGGTTATACCAGCTATACATATATAATTATATACAGGAGATACCCAGGTTATACCAGCTGTACATATATAATTATATACAGGAGATACCCAGGTTATACCAGCTGCTACATATATAATTATATACAGGAGATACCCAGGTTATACCAGCTGTACATATATAATTATATACAAGAGATACCCAGGTTATACCAGCTGTACATATATAATTATATACAGGAGATACCCAGGTTATACCAGCTGTACATATATAATTATATACAGGAGATACCCAGGTTATACCAGTTGTACATATATAATTATATACAGGAGATACCCAGGTTATACCAGCTGTACATATATAATTATATATAGGAGATACCCAGGTTATACCAGCTGTACATATATAATTATATACAGGAGATACCCAGGTTATACCGGCTGTACATATATAATTATATACAGGAGATACCCAGGTTATACCATGTACATATATAATTATATACAGGAGATACCCAGGTTATACCAGCTGTACATATATAATTATATACAGGAGATACCCAGGTTATACCAGCTATACATATATCATATATACAGTGAGGAGATACAGGTTATACCAGCTGTACATATATAATTATATACAGGAGATACCCAGGTTATACCAGCTGTACATATATAATTATATACAGGAGATACCCAGGTTATACCAGCTGTACATATATAATTATATACAGGAGATACCCAGGTTATACCTCCTGTATATATATAATTATATACAGGAGATATACAGGTTATACCAGCTGTACATATATAATTATATACAGGAGATACCCAGGTTATACCAGCTGTACATATATAATTATATACAGGAGATATATATTATACCAGCTGTACATATATAATTATATACAGGAGATACCCAGGTTATACCAGCTGTACATATATAATTATATACAGGAGATACCCAGGTTATACCAGCTGTACATATATAATTATATACAGGAGATACCCAGGTTATACCAGCTGTACATATATAATTATATACAGGAGATACCCAGGTTATACCAGCTGTACATATATAATTATATACAGGAGATACCCAGGTTATACCAGCATGGTACATATATAATTATATACAGGAGATACCCAGGTTATACCAGCTGTACATATATAATTATATACAGGAGATACCCAGGTTATACCAGCTGTACATATATAATTATATACAGGAGATACCCAGGTTATACCAGCTGTACATATATAATTATATACAGGAGATATATAACTTATATAATTATATACAGGAGATACATATATAATATATAATATATACAGGAGATACCCAGGTTATACCAGCTGTACATATATAATTATATACAGGAGATAGGTTATACCAGCTGTACATATATAATTATATACAGGAGATACCCAGGTTATACCAGCTGTACATATATAATTATATACAGGAGATACCCAGGTTATACCAGCTGTACATATATAAATATATATATACAGGTTATACCCAGGTGTATATATAATTATATATGTAGTACATTATATAATTATATAATATATAGGAGATACCCATTATACCAGCTGTACATATATAATATATATACAGGAGATACCCAGGTTATACCGGCTGTATTCTCTATGTACAGCCGGTATAACCTGGGTATCTCCTGTATATAATTCTCTATGTACAACCGCCGGTATAACCTGGGTATCTCCTGTATATAATTATATATGTACAGCCGGTATACCCTGGGTATCTCCTGTATATAATTATATATGTACAGCCGGTATAACCTGGGTATCTCCTGTATATAATTCTATATGTACAGCCGGTATAACCTGGGTATCTCCTGTATATAATTACATATGTACAGCCGGTATAACCTGGGTATCTCCTGTATATAATTCTCTATGTACAGCTGGTATAACCTGGGTATCTCCTGTATATAATTATATAGGTACAGCCGGTATAACCTGGGTATCTCCTGTATATAATTATATATGTACAGCCGGTATAACCTGGGGATCTCCTGTATATAATTCTATATGTACAGCTGGTATAACCTGGGTATCTCCTGTATATAATTATATATGTACAGCCGGTATATCCTGGGTATCTCCTGTATATAATTATATATGTACAGCTGGTATAACCTGGGTATCTCCTATATATAATTATATATGTACAGCTGGTATAACCTGGTTATCTCCTGTATATAATTATATATGTACAGCTCGTATAACCTGGGGATCTCTTGTATATAATTATATATGTACAGCTGGTATAACCTGGGTATCTCCTATATATAATTCTCTATGTACAGCCGGTATAACCTGGGGATCTCCTGTATATAATTATATATGTACATCTGGTATAACCTGGGTATCTCCTGTATATAATTATATATGTACAACTGGTATAACCTGGGTATCTCCTGTATATAATTCTCTATGTACAGCCGGTATAACCTGGGTATCTCCTGTATATAATTCTCTATGTACAGCCGGTATAACCTGGGTATCTCCTGTATATAATTATATATGTACAGCTGGTATAACCTGGGTATCTCCTGTATATAATTCTCGATGTACAGCCGGTATAACCTGGGTATCTCCTGTATATAATTACATATGTACAGCCGGTATAACCTGGGTATCTCCTGTATATAATTCTCTATGTACAGCCGGTATAACCTGGGTATCTCCTGTATATAATTCTCTATGTACAGCCGGTATAACCTGGGTATCTCCTGTATATAATTATATATGTACAGCCGGTATAACCTGGGTATCTCCTGTATATAATTATATATGTACAACCGGTATAACCTGGGTATCTCCTGTATATAATTCTATATGTACAGCCGGTATAACCTGGGTATCTCCTGTATATAATTACATATGTACAGCCGGTATAACCTGGGTATCTCCTTGTATATAATTCTCTATGTACAGCTGGTATAACCTGGGTATCTCCTGTATATAATTATATAGGTACAGCCGGTATAACCTGGGTATCTCCTGTATATAATTATATATGTACAGCCGGTATAACCTGGGGATCTCCTGTATATAATTCTATATGTACAGCTGGTATAACCTGGGTATCTCCTGTATATAATTATATATGTACAGCCGGTATATCCTGGGTATCTCCTGTATATAATTATATATGTACAGCTGGTATAACCTGGGTATCTCCTATATATAATTATATATGTACAGCTGGTATAACCTGGGTATCTCCTGTATATAATTATATATGTACAACTGGTATAACCTGGGTATCTCCTGTATATAATTCTCTATGTACAGCCGGTATAACCTGGGTATCTCCTGTATATAATTCTCTATGTACAGCCGGTATAACCTGGGTATCTCCTGTATATAATTATATATGTACAGCTGGTATAACCTGGGTATCTCCTGTATATAATTCTCGATGTACAGCCGGTATAACCTGGGTATCTCCTGTATATAATTACATATGTACAGCCGGTATAACCTGGGTATCTCCTGTATATAATTCTCTATGTACAGCCGGTATAACCTGGGTATCTCCTGTATATAATTCTCTATGTACAGCCGGTATAACCTGGGTATCTCCTGTATATAATTATATATGTACAGCCGGTATAACCTGGGTATCTCCTGTATATAATTATATATGTACAACCGGTATAACCTGGGTATCTCCTGTATATAATTCTATATGTACAGCCGGTATAACCTGGGTATCTCCTGTATATAATTACATATGTACAGCCGGTATAACCTGGGTATCTCCTTGTATATAATTCTCTATGTACAGCTGGTATAACCTGGGTATCTCCTGTATATAATTATATAGGTACAGCCGGTATAACCTGGGTATCTCCTGTATATAATTATATATGTACAGCCGGTATAACCTGGGGATCTCCTGTATATAATTCTATATGTACAGCTGGTATAACCTGGGTATCTCCTGTATATAATTATATATGTACAGCCGGTATATCCTGGGTATCTCCTGTATATAATTATATATGTACAGCTGGTATAACCTGGGTATCTCCTATATATAATTATATATGTACAGCTGGTATAACCTGGGTATCTCCTGTATATAATTATATATGTACAGCTGGTATAACCTGGGGATCTCCTGTATATAATTATATATGTACAGCTGGTATAACCTGGGTATCTCCTATATATAATTCTCTATGTACAGCCGGTATAACCTGGGGATCTCCTGTATATAATTATATATGTACATCTGGTATAACCTGGGTATCTCCTGTATATAATTATATATGTACAACTGGTATAACCTGGGTATCTCCTGTATATAATTCTCTATGTACAGCCGATATAACCTGGGTATCTCCTGTATATAATTCTCTATGTACAGCCGGTATAACCTGGGTATCTCCAGTATATAATTATATATGTACAGCTGGTATAACCTGGGTATCTCCTGTATATAATTCTCGATGTACAGCCGGTATAACCTGGGTATCTCCTGTATATAATTACATATGTACAGCCGGTATAACCTGGGTATCTCCTGTATATAATTCTCTATGTACAGCCGGTATAACCTGGGTATCTCCTGTATATAATTCTCTATGTACAGCCGGTATAACCTGGGTATCTCCTGTATATAATTATATATGTACAGCCGGTATAACCTGGGTATCTCCTGTATATAATTATATATGTACAGCCGGTATAACCTGGGTATCTCCTGTATATAATTCTATATGTACAGCCGGTATAACCTGGGTATCTCCTGTATATAATTACATATGTACAGCCGGTATAACCTGGGTATCTCCTGTATATAATTCTCTATGTACAGCTGGTATAACCTGGGTATCTCCTGTATATAATTATATAGGTACAGCCGGTATAACCTGGGTATCTCCTGTATATAATTATATATGTACAGCCGGTATAACCTGGGGATCTCCTGTATATAATTCTATATGTACAGCTGGTATAACCTGGGTATCTCCTGTATATAATTATATATGTACAGCCGGTATATCCTGGGTATCTCCTGTATATAATTATATATGTACAGCTGGTATAACCTGGGTATCTCCTATATATAATTATATATGTACAGCTGGTATAACCTGGGTATCTCCTGTATATAATTATATATGTACAGCTGGTATAACCTGGCGATCTCCTGTATATAATTATATATGTACAGCTGGTATAACCTGGGTATCTCCTATATATAATTCTCTATGTACAGCCGGTATAACCTGGGGATCTCCTGTATATAATTATATATGTACATCTGGTATAACCTGGGTATCTCCTGTATATAATTATATATGTACAACTGGTATAACCTGGGTATCTCCTGTATATAATTCTCTATGTACAGCCGGTATAACCTGGGTATCTCCTGTATATAATTCTCTATGTACAGCCGGTATAACCTGGGTATCTCCTGTATATAATTATATATGTACAGCTGGTATAACCTGGGTATCTCCTGTATATAATTCTCGATGTACAGCCGGTATAACCTGGGTATCTCCTGTATATAATTACATATGTACAGCCGGTATAACCTGGGTATCTCCTGTATATAATTCTCTATGTACAGCCGGTATAACCTGGGTATCTCCTGTATATAATTATATATGTACAGCCGGTATAACCTGGGTATCTCCTGTATATAATTATATATGTACAGCCGGTATAACCTGGGTATCTCCTGTATATAATTATATATGTACAGCCGGTATAACCTGGGTATCTCCTGTATATAATTCTATATGTACAGCCGGTATAACCTGGGTATCTCCTGTATATAATTACATATGTACAGCCGGTATAACCTGGGTATCTCCTGTATATAATTATATATGTACAGCTGGTATAACCTGGGGATCTCCTGTATATAATTCTATATGTACAGCCGGTATAACCTGGGTATCTCCTGTATATAATTATATATGTACAGCCGGTATAACCTGGGGATCTCCTGTATATAATTCTCTATGTACAGCCGGTATAACCTGGGTATCTCCTGTATATAATTATATATGTACAGCTGGTATAACCTGGGTATCTCCTGTATATAATTCTCGATGTACAGCCGGTATAACCTGGGTATCTCCTGTATATAATTACATATGTACAGCCGGTATAACCTGGGTATCTCCTGTATATAATTCTCTATGTACAGCCGGTATAACCTGGGTATCTCCTGTATATAATTATATATGTACAGCCGGTATAACCTGGGTATCTCCTGTATATAATTATATATGTACAGCCGGTATAACCTGGGTATCTCCTGTATATAATTATATATGTACAGCCGGTATAACCTGGGTATCTCCTGTATATAATTCTATATGTACAGCCGGTATAACCTGGGTATCTCCTGTATATAATTACATATGTACAGCCGGTATAACCTGGGTATCTCCTGTATATAATTCTCTATGTACAGCTGGTATAACCTGGGTATCTCCTGTATATAATTCTCTATGTACAGCCGGTATAACCTGGGGATCTGTATATAATTCTCTATGTACAGCCCGTATAACCTGGGTATCTCCTGTATATAGTTCTATACGTACAGCTTGTATATATGTGCTGATGTCCATGTTTTGTGCTGTCTCCCCAGGACTTGTACCATTTGCGGACAGTGCTGGGCTCCCACCCCTGGGGGGCACATGGTGTCCAGTCTGCCCTCCCACACCCCAGAAGATGACCAGACTGCTGCTGGGCGTCACCCTAGAGCGGATCTGTAAGGCGGTGTTGCTCCTTTGCCTGGTGCACTTCGTCATTATCATGATCCTCTACTTCGATGTCTACGCTCAGCGTTTGGACTTCTTTAATCGCTTCAATATCAGGAACTCTTCACGGCTTCACCCCTATTACAACTTCAGCAGGCCTAATGGGACAGTCCACAGCTACGCCGCCGCCACCGCCTCCGCCGCCGAGACCTACACTGCTAGTGCCAAGATGGATGCTAATCAGACGGTCACCGAGAGGCCCCTCCCTCCATGTCCTGACTCTCCGCCTGGGCTGGGTAAGTGGTCAGCGGGGCCGTCCTGTACTGCTGCACTCTGAGCTTCTGATGGCTTTGTTACAGTGTATCAGTGCTGGACCACACTGACACACTGTAACCCACCCTCAGCTGTGAAATGTATCTGGATAGGTTGTCGGCCTCTGGATCTGAAACACTACATTCCCATTCACTGACAGCAAGCAGAGTCCGGCAAGGAATCTAATAGAAAGTTACAGAGCAAGAGCCGAGGCCGGGAGAGGTGATGACGTGACTCTGCCGTCTACATAATATGGCGGTCAGCGAGGCTTCTCCCTGTCTATGTGACCTCCGCCATAAACCTGAAGGATGTAACACTATCAGTGCAGGGTATGACGGCACTATCTGTGCGAATACTGGCAATAGTAGTGACTGCAGCTCTGGAGGTGACTGGAGTATAAGACATGATGTAAGAGCAGAATAGTGACTGCAGCTCTGGAGGTGACTGGAGTATAACACATGATGTAACAGCAGAATAGTGACTGCAGCTCTGGGTGTGACTGGAGTATGACATGATGTAAGAGCAGAATAGTGACTGCAGCTCTGGAGGTTACTGGAGTATAAGACATGATGTAAGAGCAGAATAGTGACTGCAGCTCTGGAGGTGACTGGAGTATAAGACATGATGTAACAGCAGAATAGTGACTGCAGCTCTGGAGGTGACAGGAGTATAAGACATGATGTAACAGGAGAATGGTGACTGCAGCTCTGGAGGTGACTGGAGTATAAGACATGATGTAAGAGCAGAATAGTGACTGCAGCTCTGGAGGTGACTGGGGTATAGACATGATGTAAGAGCAGAATAGTGACTGCAGCTCTGGAGGTTACTGGAGTATAAGACATGATGTAAGAGCAGAATAGTGACTGCAGCTCTGGAGGTGACTGGAGTATAAGACATGATGTAACAGCAGAATAGTGACTGCAGCTCTGGAGGTGACTGGAGTATAAGACATGATGTAACAGGAGAATGGTGACTGCAGCTCTGGAGGTGACTGGAGTATAACACATGATGTAAGAGCAGAATAGTGACTGCAGCTCTGGAGGTGACTGGAGTATAAGACATGATGTAACAGCAGAATAGTGGCTGCAGCTCTGGAGGTGACTGGAATATAACACATGATGTAACAGCAGAATAGTGAGTGCAGCTCTGGAGGTGACTGGAGTATAACACATGATGTAACAGCAGAATAGTGACTGCAGCTCTGGATGTGACTGGAGTATAACACATGATGTAAGAGCAGAATAGTGACTGCAGCTCTGGATGTGACTGGAGTATAAGACATGATGTAACAGCAGAATAGTGACTGCAGCTCTGGAGGTGACTGGAATATAACACATGATGTAACAGCAGAATAGTGAGTGCAGCTCTGGAGGTGACTGGAATATAACACATGATGTAACAGCAGAATAGTGACTGCAGCTCTGGGTGTGACTGGAGTATAACACATGATGTAAGAGCAGAATAGTGACTGCAGCTCTGGAGGTGACTGGAGTATAAGACATGATGTAACAGCAGAATAGTGACTGCAGCTCTGGAGGTGACTGGAATATAACACATGATGTAACAGCAGAATAGTGAGTGCAGCTCTGGAGGTGACTGGAGTATAACACATGATGTAAGAGCAGAATAGTGACTGCAGCTCTGGAGGTGACTGGAGTATAACACATGATGTAAGAGCAGAATAGTGACTGCAGCTCTGGAGGTGACTGGAGTATAAGACATGATGTAACAGCAGAATAGTGAGTGCAGCTCTGGAGGTGACTGGAGTATAACACATGATGTAACAGGAGAATGGTGACTGTAGCTCTGGAGGTGACTGGAGTATAACACATGATGTAAGAGCAGAATAGTGACTGCAGCTCTGGAGGTTACTGGAGTATAAGACATGATGTAACAGGAGAATGTTGAGTGCAGCTCTGGAGGTGACTGGAGTATAAGACATGATGTAACAGGAGAATGGTGACTGCAGCTCTGGAGGTGACTGGAGTATAAGACATGATGTAACAGGAGAATGGTGACTGCAGCTCTGGAGGTGACTGGAGTATAAGACATGATGTAACAAGAATGGTGACTGCAGCTCTGGAGGTGACTGGAGTATAAGACATGATGTAACAGCAGAATAGTGACTGCAGTTCTAGATGTGACTGGAGTATAAGACATGATGTAACAGGAGAATGGTGACTGCAGCTCTGGAGGTGACTGGAGTATAAGACATGATGTAACGAGAATGGTGACTGCAGCTCTGGAGGTGACTGGAGTATAAGACATGATGTAACAGCAGAATAGTGACTGCAGCTCTGGAGGTGACTGGAGTATAACACATGATGTAAGAGCAGAATAGTGACTGCAGCTCTGGAGGTGACTGGAATATAACACATGATGTAACAGCAGAATAGTGACTGCAGCTCTGGAGGTGACTGGAGTATAACACATGATGTAAGAGCAGAATAGTGACTGCAGCTCTGGAGGTGACTGGAGTATAAGACATGATGTAACGAGAATGGTGACTGCAGCTCTGGAGGTGACTGGGTATAAGACATGATGTAACGAGAATGGTGACTGCAGCTCTGGAGGTGACTGGAGTATAAGACATGATGTAGCAGGAGAATGTTGAGTGCAGCTCTGGAGGTGACTGGAGTATAAGACATGATGTAGCAGGAGAATGTTGAGTGCAGCTCTGGAGGTGACTGGAGTATAAGACATGATGTAGCAGGAGAATGTTGAGTGCAGCTCTGGAGGTGACTAGAGGGTATCATTGGTTGTGGCCATTCCTGCCGCCCTTGCAGTAGCAGTGATAGAGTTAATACCAGGCAGGGTTTGGCATGGATGGGGCAGAGCGGGCGAGCGGCTCTAATCAGCGGACTCTGTGCTGGTTATTGCTATAATTGCTAGGATTAGAGCGTTTTGGCGTGGCGCCCCCTCCAGGCCACCATGGGCAGATATTTGAGCCCTCCGTAATTAACAACTACCACATGTGACCACCCAGCTTTCCTTGACTCCGGATTAGTAGGTCCATGTTAGGTGTGATTGTCCCTCATTGTCTTCCTTTCTCCTTCCAGTCGGCCGCCTCTTGATTGAGTTTAGCTCCCCGATGAGTATGGAGCGGGTGCAGCGTGAGAACCCTGACGTGACGGAGGGCGGCAGATACACGCCCATGGATTGCCAGCCGAGAGAGAGAGTGGCCATTATCATTCCATTCCGACACCGGGACCATCACCTCAAGTACTGGCTGCACTATCTTCACCCCATCCTGCGCCGCCAGAAGGTGGAGTATGGCATCTACATCATCAATCAGGTGAGTGGTGTATCGGGGTCATGTGATCAGCACTAGCTCCTCCCACAGTGGTGTACCTGGGTCATGTGATCAGCGCTGGCTCCTCCCACAGTGGTGTACCCGGGTCATGTGATCAGCGCTAGCTCCTCCCACAGTGGTGTACCCGGGTCATGTGATCAGCGCTAGCTCCTCCCACAGTGGTGTACCCGGGTCATGTGATCAGCGCTGGCTCCTCCCACAGTGGTGTACCCGGGTCATGTGATCAGCGCTAGCTCATCCCACAGTGGTGTACCCGGGTCATGTGATCAGCGCTAGCTCCTCCCACAGTGGTGTACCCGGGCCATGTGATCAGCGCTAGCTCCTCCCACAGTGGTGTACCCAGGTCATGTGATCAGCGCTAGCTCCTCCCACAGTGGTGTACCCGGGTCATGTGATCAGCACTACATATCCAGCCATTATTATACACTTAGGTGTAGCTGATTTAAGTGTGTGATGAATAGCTGACTACTGGGGGCCGCTGATCACAACCACCAGCAGCACTACCTTACCTACTCCTCCTCCCCCTCTTCGTACTCCTCCTGTCTCGCCTCCTCCTCCTACTCCACTTCCTCTTTGTATTCCTCCTCTTCATACATCTCCTCCTCCTTCCCTCCCTCTCCTCCTCTTCGTACTCCTCCTCTTCCCTCTCCTCTTTGTACTCCTCCTCCTCTTAGTACTTCTCTTTCTCCCTCTTCTCTGCCTCCTTTTTGTACTCCTTTTCCTCTTCGTACTCCTCCTCCTCCCTCTCCTCCTCCTCCACTTCCTCTTTGTATTCCTCCGCCTCCCTCTCCTTCTCCTCCTCTTCGTACTCCTCTTCTTCATACTCTTCCTCCTCCCTCTACTCCTCCTCCTTCTCCTCCTCTTTGTACTTCTCGTTCTCCTCTTTGTATTCTTCCACCTCTTCGTACTCTTCTTCCTCCCTCTCCTCCTGTTTGTCCTCCTCCTCTTTGTCCTCCTCCTGTTTCTCTTCCTCCTTCTCTTCATACTCTTCCTCTTTGTACTCCTCCTCCTCCCTCTACTCCTCCTCTTTGTACTCCTCCTCTTCATATCCCTCCTCCTTCCTTTCCTCCTCCTCCCCCTCTTCTTCGTACTCTTCCTTCTCCTCTTCGTACTCCTCCTCTCTCTCCTCTTCGTACGCCTCCCCCTCTTCTTCTTACTCTTCCTCCTCCTCTCCTTCGTACTCCTCCTCCTCTCCCTTTTTCCTCCTCCTCACTTCCTCTTTGTACTCCTTCTCCTCCTTCTCCCCTTCCTACTCCTTCTCCTCTTCGTACTCCTCCTCCTCTCTCTCCTCTTCGTACTCCTCCTCCTCTCTCTCATCTTCGTACGCCTCCCCCTCTTCTTCATATTCTTCCTTCTCCCTCTCCTCCTCCTCCTCCTCTTCATACTTCTCGTCCTCCTCCTCTTCCTTTTCATACTCTTCCTCCTCTCTCTTCTCCTCCTCCTCTTCGTACTCCACCTGTTTGTCCTCCTCCTCTCCTCCTCCTCCTCCAACTCTTTGTACTCCACTTCCTTTTCATACTCCTCCTCCTCTTCATACTCCTCCTATTCATACTCTTCCTCCTCCTCCTTTTCTTTGTACGCCTTCTCCTTCTCTTCTTACTCCTCCTCCTCCCTCTCCTCCTCCTCTCCTCCTCCTCTTCTTGCTCCTCCTTCTCCCTCATACCCTCCTCCCTCTCCTCCTCCTCTTCTTGCTCCTCCCTCCCTCCTCCTCCCTCTCCTCCTCCTCTTCTTGCTCCTCCCTCTCCTCCTCCCTCTCCTCATCCTCTTCTTGCTCCTCCTTCTCCCTCATACTCCTCCTCCTCTCTCTCCTCCTCCTCTTCTTGCTCCTCCTTCTCCCTCATACTTCTCCTCCCTCTCCTCCCCTCTCTCTCCTCCTCTTGCTCCTCCCTCTCCTCCTCCCTCTCCTCCTCCTCTTCTTGCTCCTCCCCTCCCTCACTCCTCCTCCCTCTCCTCCTCCTCTTCTTGCTCCTCTGTCTCCTCCTCCTCTCCTCCTCCTCTTCTTGGTCCTCCTTCTCCCTCAACTCCTCCCTCCCTCTCCTCCTCTTTCTCTCCTCCTCCTCTTCTGCTCCTCCGCCTCCTCCTCCTCTCCTCCTCCTCTCTTGATCCTCCTTCTCCCTCATACTCCTCCCCCCCTCCTCTCTCTCCCCCCCCCCCTCCTCCTCTTCTTGCCCTCCTCTCCTCCTCCTCTTCTTGCTCCTCCTTCTCCCTCAACTCCTCCTCCCTCTCCTCCTCCACTCTCCTCCTCCTCTTCTTGCTCCCTCTGTCTCCTCCTCCCTCTCCTCCTCCTCTTCTGGCTCCTCCTTCTCCCTCATACCCTCCTCCCCTCCTCCCTCTCCCCTCCCCTCTCTGCTCCTCCCTCCCCTCCTCCCTTCCTCCTCTCTTGCCCTCCTTCTCCCTCAACTCCTCCTCCCTCTCCTCCTCTCTCTCTCCTCCTCCTCTTCTTGCTCCTCTTTCTCCCTCATACTCCTCCTCCCTCTCCTCCTCTCTCTCTCTCCTCTCTCTTGCTCCTCCCTCTCCTCCTCCTCTTCTTGCTCCTCCCTCCTCCTCCTCTTCTGCTCCTCGCCCTCCTCCCTCCTCCTCCTCTTCTTGGTCCTCCTCTCCCTCATACCCTCCTCCCTCTCCTCCTCTCTCTCCTCCTCCTCTTCTTGCTCCTCCGTCTCCTCCTCCTCTCCTCCTCCTCTCTGGTCCTCCTTCTCCTCAACTCCTCCTCCCTCTCCTCCTCTTCTCTCCTCCTCCTCTCTTGCTCCTCCGCTCCTCCTCCCTCTCCTCCTCCTCTTCTTGATCCTCCTTCTCCCTCACTGCTCCTCCCTCTCCTCCTCTCTCTCCCTCCCTCTCCTCCTCCTCTTCTGCTCCTCCTCTCTCCTCCTCCTCTCTCGCTCCTCCTCTCCCTCATACTCCTCCTCCCTCCTCCTCTCCCCTCCTCCTCTTCTGCTCCTCCGCTCCCCCCCTGCTCCCCCCTTCTGGTCCCCTTCTCCCCCATACTCCTCCTCCCTCTCCTCCTCTCTCTCCTCCTCCTCTTCTTGCTCCTCCGTCTCCTCCTCCTCTCCTCCTCCTCTTCTGGATCCTCCTTCTCCTCATACTGCTCCTCCCTCTCCTCCTCTCTCTCCTCCCTCTCCTCCTCTCTTCTTGCTCCTCCCTCCTCCTCCTCTTCTTGCTCCTCCTTCTCCCTCATACTCCTCCTCCCTCTCCTCCTCCATCTCTCCTCCTCCTCTCTCTCTCTCTCCTCCCTCTCCTCCTCCTCTTCTTGCTCCTCCTTCTCCCTCAACTCCTCCCTCCCCCTCCTCCCTCCCCCCCTCTTCTGCTCCTCCTCCTCCTCCTCCTCTTGCTCCTCCCCCCTCACTCCTCCTCCTCCCTCCTCCTCTTCTTGCTCCTCTGTCTCCTCCTCCTCTCCTCCTCCTCTTCTTGCTCCTCCTTCTCCCCAACCCTCCTCCCTCTCCTCCTCCATCTCTCCTCCTCCCTCTTCTTGCTCCTCTGTCTCCTCCTCCCCCTCCTCCCTCCTCTTCTTGCTCCTCCTTCTCCCTCATACCCTCCTCCCTCTCCTCCTCTCTCCCCTCCAACTCTTCTTGCTCCTCCTTCTCCCTCATACTCCTCCTCCCTCTCCTCCTCTCTCTCTCCCCCTCTTCTGCTCCTCCCCCTCCTCCTCCTCTTCTGCTCCTCCCTCTCCCTCATACCCTCCTCCCTCTCCTCCTCCTCTTCTTGCTCCTCTGTCTCCTCCTCCCTCTCCTCCTCCTCTTCTTGGTCCTCCTTCTCCCTCATACCCTCCTCCCCCCCCTCCCCCTCCTCCCTCCTGCTCCCCGCTCCTCCTCCCTCCTCTCCTCCTCTTGGTCCTCCTCTCCCCACTCCTCCTCCCCTCCTCCTCTTTCTCTCCTCCTCCTCTTCTTGCTCCTCCGTCTCCTCCTCCCTCTCCTCCTCCTCTTCTTGATCCTCCTTCTCCCTCATACTGCTCCTCCCTCTCCCTCCTCTCTCTCCCTCCCTCTCCTCCTCCTCTTCTTGCTCCTCCTCTCCTCCTCCTCTTCTTGCTCCTCCTCCTCCCTCATACTCCTCCTCCCTCTCCTCCTCCCTCTCCTCCTCCTCTTCTTGCTCCTCCGTCTCCTCCTCCCTCTCCTCCTCCTCTTCTTGGTCCTCCTTCTCCCTCATACTCCTCCTCCCTCTCCTCCTCTTCTCTCCTCCTCCTCTTCTTGCTCCTCCGTCTCCTCCTCCCTCTCCTCCTCCTCTTCTCGACCTCCTCTCCCTCATACTGCTCCCCCTCCCTCCTCCCCCCCTCTCCTCCTCCTCTCTGCCCCCCTCCTCCTCCTCTTCTGCTCCTCCTCTCCCAACTCCTCCTCCCTCTCCTCCCCACTCTCCTCCTCCTCTCTGCTCCTCTGCCCTCCCCCTCTCCTCCCTCCTCTCTGCTCCTCCTTCTCCCTCACTCCTCCCTCCCTCTCCTCCTCCTCTTCTTGCTCCTCCTTCTCCCTCAACTCCTCCCTCCTCTCCTCCTCTCTCTCTCCTCCTCTTCTTGCTCCTCCCTCTCCTCCTCCTCTTCTTGCTCCTCCCTCTCCCTCACTCCTCCTCCTCTCCTCCTCCTCTCTGCTCCCGTCTCCTCCTCCCTCTCCTCCTCCTCTTCTTGGTCCTCCTTCTCCCTCATACTCCTCCCTCCCTCTCCTCCTCTCTCTCTCTCCTCCTCTCCTTGCTCCTCCGTCTCCTCCTCCCTCTCCTCCTCCTCTTCTTGGTCCTCCTTCTCCCTCAACTCCTCCTCCCTCTCCTCCTCTTTCTCTCCTCCTCCTCTTCTTGCTCCTCCGTCTCCTCCTCCCTCTCCTCCTCCTCTTCTTGATCCTCCTTCTCCCTCATACGCTCCTCCCTCTCCTCCTCTCTCTCTCCTCCCTCTCCTCCTCCTCTTCTTGCTCCTCCCTCTCCTCCTCCTCTTCTTGCTCCTCCTTCTCCCTCATACTCCTCCTCCCTCCTCCTCCTCTCTCCTCCTCCTCTTCTTGCTCCTCCGTCTCCTCCTCCCTCTCCTCCTCCTCTTCTTGGTCCTCCTTCTCCCTCAACTCCTCCTCCCTCTCCTCCTCTTTCTCTCCTCCTCCTCTTCTTGCTCCTCCGTCTCCTCCTCCCTCTCCTCCTCCTCTTCTTGATCCTCCTTCTCCCTCATACTGCTCCTCCCTCTCCTCCTCTCTCTCCTCCCTCCCCTCCTCCTCTTCTTGCTCCTCCCTCTCCTCCTCCTCTTCTTGCTCCTCCTTCTCCCTCATACTCCTCCTCCCTCTCCTCCTCCATCTCTCCTCCTCCTCTTCTTGCTCCTCTGTCTCCTCCTCCTCTCCTCCTCCTCTTCTTGCTCCTCCTTCTCCCTCACTCCTCCTCCCCTCCTCCTCCTCTCTCTCCTCCTCTTCTTGCTCCTCCCTCTCCTCCTCCTCTTCTTGCTCCTCCCTCTCCCCTCAACTCCCCTCTCCCCTCCTCCTCTTCTTGCTCCTCCCTCTCCTCCTCCCTCTCCTCCTCCTCTTCTTGGTCCTCCTTCTCCCTCATACTCCTCCTCCCTCTCCTCCTCTTCTCTCCTCCTCCTCTTCTGCTCCTCCGTCTCCTCCTCCCTCCTCCTCCTCTTCTGGATCCTCCTTCTCCCTCATACTGCTCCTCCCTCTCCTCCCCTCTCCCCTCCTCTCCTCCTCCTCTTCTTGCTTCTCCCTCTCCTCCTCCTCTTCTTGCTCCTCCTTCTCCCTCATACCCTCCTCCCTCTCCTCCTCCATCTCCCCTCCTCCTTCTTGCTCCTCTGTCTCCTCCTCCCTCTCCTCCTCCTCTTCTTGCTCCTCCTTCTCCCTCATACTCCTCCTCCCTCTCCTCCTCTCTCTCTCTCCCTCTCCTCCTCCTCTTCTTGCTCCTCCTTCTCCCTCATACTCCTCCTCCCTCTCCTCCTCCCTCTCCTCCTCTCTCCCTCCTCCTCCTGGCTGTGACTACAGGGGGTTTCTGCGTTAAAACATTCAGACATGCGCAGTCTGATAGATGAAGTTTTTATACCTAACCAGACGTTATGATCACCGGGGTAACGTCATTACGCACTCACGCATGCGCTATTGGTGACCATGGACGCCAGTATCATATACACGTGGGTGGATACTGCCACTCACTCCCTAGTTTATCTGTGGACCCTGCAGGTGTCCAGTAATTTGTAAGGGGTTGTATTTAGACATGTCAGATGACGGGTAACTTTGCCGCCGCCGCACCGTTTTCTATAATTAGAGGAGCTGAGCCGCTGACCTTCCCACTGTATGGATCCGGAGGCTGCGGTTTTTTGTCTGTAAATGGTCTATATATAATGATGAGCAGTATATACGCTTCTCCTCCACTACCAGAGTATTGACATTTTACCCTATATAGATTTTTCGATCGGTTCCTTAGGAGGTAGGTCCCCTGATGAGCGGTTTCTCCCACCCTGAAACGTACGTAGGGACATTTAGGGACAATTTATTAGGGACAGCGGTGGGAGTTCTGGGAGTTAGAGGTGAGAACTAAGGGTGAGTTAGGGTGTGCACGGGACCCAGCACCCATCCTGACTGACCTCCTGACATACAGGCGAACTACATGAACCAGCGGAGTGGTGACATCAAACTGATTTATTTAAGATATGAGATATGTGGTATTGGAATCTAACACTGTCCATGGGATCCGGTGAATTCGAGGTCTATATGTTGTGTCATTGCTGCTATTCATCTTGTGGTATCATTTTTATTCTCTATTTATTAGAAGTTATGGTTTAGTTTATTATACGTCTTTGCTGGTAATATAGGGTTCTATATAAGCCCTCCATGTGTCTATACACCAGGTATAATGATGTATCCAACCTCACCCAGCTTTCCTGGAGGACGAGGGTTGTCACTCAGCTTTCCACAAACTGCCCCACGTGTCAGTTTTCACTGTAGTTGTGGCATTCTGTTCATGAATCAGGAGGCTCAGGATGAACAGATCTGGAGACTCCTTGATGCTTCCTTGTTTATCTTCCTTCCTGCATGGTCAGCCGGACTCTTGTTGCTATGACAACAGATCCCGCACGGCTTATGTAACGGCTGCTGTGGAGGATCCTCCAGAGCATCGGAGCTGGGGGGTGCGTCACACACCAGACGCGCTGCAACAAACCCTGCTCCATGTGTGTCCTGTATGTGAGTGCTTTGGGGGCTGGGCTGTGGCCCCCAGGTCTGCGGGGCCCCGGGAATCCTTTTGCATTTCCTTCTACTGTGCCATTTATTATTCTGAATGTAACCACCACGATCACCGCCAGTAACCAAGCCCCCGAACATTCCCGCACCCCAGGCAAGTGGGCGTGGCTAAAATATTCCTTTGTGCCAGAATTGTAGTTCACCTGTCCCAGGCCTCGCTGGCGCCCTCCTTTGACCAGGGCACCCCAGGCCTCACGCTGTATACGCGACTGGTGCCTACTGAATGGTGTGTAGAATTATATCCCTCTGTGTCAGTCTGTACTGTAGTCCTTGCATTCTGTTCATCAGCCAGGGAAGCGCAGGATGAACACTGCTGTCGTCCTTGTCAGATATAGGGGGCGTCCATATACTGTGTGAGGGCTTTCCACAGTGAGGTTCTGCAGGTGAAGCAGGAGGCTCAGGATGAGCCGGGCTGTTGGTTGTTCCGGGGTTCTCTTGTTTATTTGTATTGACGGGCTGACCCTTTACTTGTTCTCGCAGTACGGAGAGGAGACCTTCAATCGGGCGAAGCTCCTGAATATCGGATTCCTGGAGGCGCTGAAGGACGCCGAATACGACTGTTTTATCTTCAGCGACGCGATCTTATCCCCATGGACGACCGGAACCCTATCACTGCTACGAGCAGCCGCGACACTTCGCAATCGCCATGGATAAATTTGGCTTCCGGTAATAACCACCGGAGAGGCGCTGTCCGCCATCTTCACCCCTGTGCCCACTCATCTGTGACTGAATTATCAGGAGTTATGGAAAGCTGGGTAACAATCTGAGTGGGATTTCTTCCAGTGGTTGTCATCCAGTTTTCCAGGACGAGCAGTATATGTGGAGACACCTCCTGGCTGCTGATGGCTTCCTCCTTCTTAGGCTCCCGTACGCCGGGTATTTCGGGGGAGTTTCCGGTCTGAGTAAGTCGCAGTTCTTGAAGATCAACGGTTTCCCCAACGAGTACTGGGGGTGGGGAGGAGAAGATGACGACATCTACAACAGGTGCCTAACCGCCCATGTCACATGGCACCAAGCGTGCTGACGTAAAAATGGGGACCCCATACTCTCCACGCCTCTCCTCCTGGTGACGTATACATGGTGACCCTATACTCTCCATGCCTCTCCTGGTGACGTATACATGGTGACCCTATACTCTCCACGCCTCTCCTCCTGGTGACGTATACATGGTGACCCTATACTCTCCATGCCTCTCCTCCTGGTGACGTATATATGGTGACCCTATACTCTGTGTATTTCTCCTCCTGGTGACGTATAC
>CAMRHE010001797.1:0-34228 GCA_947044405.1 Leptodactylus fallax | reverse complement strand
AATGTTTTAAAAATTCTTTAATGCTTTTTAATTAATTTTAAGGTGCTTAAAACTACAGTCATTAAAACACTTGTCCCATAAACAGCAATACAACTGCCATAAGCATAGGACAGCTCCCCTGATCCATCCTGCAATGGAAAAATTATGGAGGTAGTTGGGGAGCTCCATGGGAACAGAGGGGGCACCTGAAGGAGAATTGGGGGCTATAAAGATATCAGATAAAATGCCCGTGATCAGAGGGAACTCTGGCAGCCGCTCTGCTTCAGAGTCGCCGCCATACTATTACCGGAAGGGGTTAACAGCCATGACTTGGATGCAAATCTTTTTTGATGGAAATTAAAAATGGACCCAATGTAAGGACATGAAAATGACCAAAAATAGGACATTTCCTATTTTTTGGCAGGACGTTATTCATGGATCTGTTAAAAAAAAACAGCTGTGTGAATGTGAATACACACATAGACTGGCAAGCTGTGGTTTATACAGTAGCTTAGCCTATACATGTGAAAGGGGCTTAGTGGGGCTAGGCTGTATGGGGCTCTGTCTGGATAAACAATGAAGGCTACAGCTCCCTTATTCTGCTGTTCAATGGAGGTCCTGAAAGTTGTCTTTTAACATCTTTTGATATCTACGCACACAAACAATATTATCTGCCGTGTGATGACATTTATTTTAACATTCAGTTGATCCATTCACATGACTGTATTCAAAGATCCCTGAATAGACTCACCGGTGTCCCATGGATACAAAAGAGACATTTTTTCCCATTGGTTTTCCATCACAGTTGTCTGAATAGAGCCTAAGGCAGTATTCACACAACCTGCCATTTATAATGGATCTAACGTCTGTTAAAACTGGAGTGAATGCCCATTTTTGACAGCTTTTTTTTTCATCCATTTGTCATCAATTCTGTTCTATGTTTTTGATGGCCGAGTGTCATCCATTTTGCATCTATGGGTCTTTAAAAAAAATTGGATGAATTTCATTGGTCTTTCTATTTTTGACCCAACCCATTAATCTCAAGATCAATAGGACAACTCAAACTCATAGGGCAGCCCTTACAAAAAATGGCCATCATGCAGACATTTTTCAATGTCATGTGAATAAGGTCTTACTCTGCTGCTGGGCACTTACCTTATACATGTTTCTATACATGGATTCCTAGGTCTTTGTGGTTTATTGTCTATATGGAATGTACTATACACTTTAATGGGGTTATTGTTTGTTTGCCTGTCTGGGATACATATCTATGCTATTATATTGCTATTTCTTATCCATATGATATATGTAACACCATCTGGTTGTTTTTTAGATGTTTTCCACTGTGTGATTAATTTTAACATATTTTAAATACGTCTCTTGGTATAGTCAATAAAGTTTTTTGATTCACAGTTTGTTTGTGCGGGTTTAGTATTGTTCCTTCTATAGATGATGTGCTTAATGGTGCGTTTTCTAGGACTTGGGTTCACAACCCCATTTGGAATCCTCGTTGTTCCTAGATATGATACTTGTATGTATAAAGACAAGAGGAGTTTGCACTATTTGGGTATCATTTAGCTCTCTGGACAGCCATGTCTTGGTCAAGATGGTTGGCACATCAAGAAATTATAACTAAAATAATCCCACTGGCTACTATCTAGAAAATCAATGTCCCTCACTACGAGATCCCAGACACACAAATATAGCAAAGTTTAACTTTACAAAATCAATAGATTTCAATGTTGTCTTTGATCCCTGCCCCACTCCACCCATTTTTACCCAAATTTTTAAGGTGGCACAAAATGGCAAAAAGTTCCTATTTTTTTTTATTGTGGATGTAGTTTACTGTTTCTCTATTTATGCCAATATCTGGTTAACATCTCTGCTCTCCGTTGTCTTGTGTCTGAAGATCTCCAATCTCCACACCAGACTGGTTACCACAGCATCTTGCAGCAGCATGCTATTCCATCCGGTTTGCGTTTAGTTGGACCATCATTTATTTTTCAACAGGACAATGACCCTAAACACACCTCCAGACTGTGTAAGGGCTATTTGACCAAGAAGGAGAGTGATGGGGTGCTACGCCAGATGACCTGGCCTCCACAGTCACCAGACCTGAACCCAATCCAGATGGTTTGGGGTGAGCTGGACCGCAGAGTGAAGGCAAAAGGGCCAACAAGTGCTAAGCATCTCTGGGAACTCCTTCAAGACTGTTGGAAGACCATTTCAGGTGACTACCTCTTGAAGCTCATCAAGAGAATGCCAAGAGTATGCAAAGCAGTAATCAAAGCAAAAGGTGGCTACTTTGAAGAACCTAGAAAATAAGACATACAGTATTTTCAGTTGTTTCACACTTTTTTGTTAAGTATATAATTCCACATGTGTTAATTCATAGTTTTGATGCCTTCAGTGTGAATCTACAATTTTTATAGTCATGAAAATACAGAAAACTCTTGGAATGAGAAGGTGTGTCCAAACTTTTGGTCTGTACTGTATTACTCAGTGATGAGATTTGTATCAGTCACTTTCATATATAACACTTTATACTTCAATGGCCATTTTGCTCTTGTTTTTTATTATTATTTTTACTGTGTATTTCTTGATTGACTTTATATTGTCTTGGACTTTCTACCACTTCTACATCCCTCCTACCTGATCTACAAAACAGCTAAACTCAGGAATCAGATGTCCAAGGTTCTTCACAATGTAATTAATTTCTTATTACATAGGAAAGATACAGAAACTTGAGAGAACATAGAGCCTTAGGGCTTGTGTTCATGAGCATTTAGTTTTTGGATCCAGATGTCCATTTTTTTACATATGTATCTTCTGCTTCTATTTCTGATCTCGGTGTAAAGTTACAATGTTCGTGTAGCACCCGATTTTCAACTTATTTTCACTGATCGATTTTTTTAAAAGTATCTGTCTCTTGCAACAGATCAGTGAAAAATGTGTGGACATCTGAGTTCGGTCTGTACCTTTCTCTGTTTCATAGACTTCTGGTCCATTTTCACAAACCAGAGACCCCCGTTGATAAGGAAATATACATTAATAAATCAAATGCAAATCCATTTTGATGGTCCCAATGACTTTTGATCTGTCAGTCTGTGAAAACAACCAAAAATAGGACATGTCCAACTGTTTAATGAACGCTATTCAAGGTCTGTTAAAAAAACAGCTGTGTAAATGTATATACTGTACACACATTGCCTTTCAAGCTCTGTTCGATACAACAGCACAGCCTATTTTAGTGGGGCTAGACTGTATGGGGCTCTGCCTGGATAAACAATGAAGGCTACAGCTCCCTTATTCTGCTGTTCAGTGGTGGTCCTGAAAGTCATCTTTTGAAATTTAAGGCTTTAGTAACACATATGATATTAACAAACAATTTTTGTTTAATAATCAATTCATTTCTATTGGGCTATTTATATGACACAAATCCGTATTGATACTGCTTGGGGAGAGACGGGATGTACTGCAGAGCACTGTTATCATAGTGATCCATACTTTCCCCAGGCGCTTCTACCACCTCTGATCAACCTGTAACATTGAAACATAGGTGAAAATAGGAAAAGAAGGGAACTCTCATTTATATTGAGAGAGGATATTTAGCAATTCTGCTTGGGAATGAACTCACCTATAGTTTTTGGACTTTGCCAGCTCAATAACACTAGCCTGCAGCCGCCCCAGTACTTATTCATTGTTAGATGGTTGATACTTCTGGACCATACCCAGCTCTTCCCTGCTCCCCTGATGGCGCTGGGTATTAGAGTAATATTGGGGTGTTAGAGTTAGCCTATTTAGTTCTGAACACTAAGCTTTCCTTAGTAATGGATGTTGCCTTAGTTTATCTCTCTGCCAGGGCTACCTCTGACTCCAAAAGTGTGCATACTCCTTTGCTGATTCTTAAAGGGCCAGTGCAAACTGCCGTTCTCTTGCCAATTCCTGATGCCAAGAACATATTTGCCCTATGCCAAAGGTAAAATTAACACCCTAAATTTTCCATCTATACATTCCGATAAACCAATTATATATTTAGATATAAATTTTATTGGAATCCCCTAAAACATAAAAAATTATTATTGTGTCTATGATATGCTCCTAATACTATTCATGCCCCAATATTACTGAGGACAAAAATATGTAGGGGTGGGGGGGGGGGCAAGATTTGCTTTTTTAGCTTATTTTGTCTGCAGTAAGTACAAATCTAGGGGGTACTGCAGACTCACCCAGTCCGTTATCTGTGCAAAGAGGCAAACTTCTAGAGTTGCAACAATTCTATTGTATTAGGACCATATCTCAGACATAATAAAACGGAGTCATTTTAGAGAAAACAATAAATGTTAGAGCTTAATATAGTTGTGTAATGGAGATGGATAGGAAGTTTAGGGTGTTAATTTTGCCTCTACATAGTGTATTTTTGGTGGTAGAGCATATCTATAAGAGGGATCTTATTTTGAATCAAGAACATAATTAAGTCAGTCTCATTGGGCACCTAATGCCTGAGCAATATAGGTTTCTAGTTCTTGCAAATGTGTTCTGCTACTATATTCTGTTTGATTCTTAATATAAGGACCTTGGCTTGTTCCTGGCTATGTTTATGGCCCTAACCTTGTTCTGCTAACCTCCTGTGATTCATCACGAAATGTCTATGACATTTGAACCTGTGCTGCCTGTCCTGACCTTTGGACTGTTTTTGATTCTGAATGTCTATATTCTATATGACCCCCTGTACTTTGCAAAGGTGCTGTAAGGGAATTGCCTGTTGAGCAATTCCCCAATAACTGCTGCTGAATTAAGGGAAGAAGGGAAAGACAGACAGTGAGCCCAAAACTCGATCCAGCCCCGTCCCTACCTATTTGCCACCACTGTCCTAATGACAGGGACAACTGGGCGGCAATCCCTTCTCTGAATAAGTGTACACAGAACAAGACAAGACAAACAACACAGAAGCAGAGTCAGCAAGCCGAGGTCAAACCAGTGTGACAATTGGGGGTAGTTTAGCATCAAAGGTAGCAGCTTCCTAGACTTTACAGAGGTATTTATGGCACAGAGTGCCAAATAAACAGCATATCAGGTAATGGCAATCCAAAAGAAATGGCTTTTTTCTGCTTGTAAGTGATAACAGAAACAAAAATAACAAAAACAGCCTATCCCGCACACAGGGCAATACCTCACTTCTTGTACCCTGACTAAATTCTGAGGGCAAGATGCTTTGCTGGGGTTTCTCTGCAGCAGTCTAGCTCACACAGAGATTAAACCAAGTCTGTTGTGGAATCCATTCCTCTTGGGACACACCACCTGTCTGTCTCCAACTGGTCCACCGTCCACCTGCTCCCTGCAGGTTACCAGCAGCACTCTACTGCTGTGTGTGTACTCCCTCTGGAGTGAAGCCCCAGGTATGGGTGTGGCCAAGGTCCTTTTCAACCCTGTCTTTTGGGTCGCTCACCGGCTCCCTCTAGGTTCACACCCTGACACCAGATAGACAAACAGTACCAAATCAAAAGCTGAAAGAATAGTCAAAAGGTAAGCCAGAGGTCAGGAATATGAATACAGGTAACAAACAGCAAGAGAAGTGCTTAGCAAGGGACAAGTCTCAATAGCCAGCAAACATGTGTGAGCAGATGACCTATTTATAGGAAGTCCAGAATCTGTCCCAGACTCGATTGGTAGATAGGCTGTAAATCACACAGCAAGGCTAAGATTAATCGTTTGAGGAGCAGAGGGAAACAAAGGTGCAGGAAATGGGTGTGGCGGAAATTCAATTACAGAGAAGAGGTAATAGAGCAGTGTTCAGACAGAGCAACTAGAACCCTTAGGCAGCGTTCACACTACCATTGGATTCCATTATGAAGGTGTCCATTAACAAAAAAAAATGGATCAGTTAAACAAACGGACACATTAGCATCAGTTAACATCAGTTAGTGTCTGTTTTTTAACACTGTCCGTTTTTTTTTTTGTTTTGTTTCTGCTTTCTGAGCATGTGCAGAAAAAAACAGACAGAAAATAACAGACAGTAACTGATGGCTATCAGTTACTGTCGTTATAAGTCCGTTACCCATAGACTTCAATGTTAAAAAAATAACGGACACTTGCTGTCCGTCAAGAATCCGTTTTTCCAAACGGATAAAAAAGTTCTGTATGTAGGATTTTTTGTCCGAGGAAAAAAAAACGGACTTCTGACGGATTGGGTGCAAATGGACACTAACGGACACAATATAAAAACCCACTGAAATGAATGGAAATTTTAACAGATTTCTGACGGTTCAGCTAGAGTCCGATGCTAAAATCTTGTAACGGACAATAGCTATGGACACTACTGACGGTCACTAATGGTAGTGTGAACGCCCCCTTAGCAAGGAATCAAACGTAACACACCTCTTGTGCCTGAGAGTGCGAGCATTGGGTGGTGCAGAGATCCGAACAGGCAAAGACGTTACAGGTGCCTCTGTGGCCCTTGACAAGCTGCCACCTGTGTATGTAGACAGTAACATTACCAGCAGAATAGTGAGTGCAGCTCTGGAGTGTAATACAGGATGTAACTCAGGATCAGTACAGGATAAGTAATGTAATGTATGTACACAGTGACTGCACCAGCAGAATAGTGAGTGCAGCTCTGGAGTATAATACAGGATGTAACTCAGGATCAGTACAGGATAAGTAATGTAATGTATGTACACAGTGACTGCACCAGCAGAATAGTGAGCGCAGCTCTGGAGTATAATACAGGATGTAACTCAGGATCAGTACAGGATAAGTAATGTAATGTATGTACACAGTGACTGCACCAGCAGAATAGTGAGTGCAGCTCTGGAGTATAATACAGGATGTAACTCAGGATCAGTACAGGATAAGTAATGTAATGTATGTACACAGTGACTGCACCAGCAGAATAGTGAGTGCAGCTCTGGAGAATAATATAAACAATTAATCAGGATCAGGATAAGATAAATAATGTAAAATGTTTAAAGAGTTGAACATTTTATATTTCGCTCTTGTCCCAGCTGTAAATGTTCCTACTACTTTCTGTTTTCCAGCTCAGTCTGCGGTTTTGTTATTTTGTATTTCCAATTCAAATAAAACAACATTTGAATAAATGAGAAAAGTTTTCAATAACCTTCAATAATGTGTCGCTGAGTTATCAGGATCCTCACACACAGGAGAGATGGCTGATACTACAAAGGATGACACTACTGTCCTGTATCTGGATCTCCTGGTCCCAGCACTGATTTCTCTCATAGCCGGACTGGTGATACATTCATTTATTATAGGAGTCAATGTCCATGACTGGTGGAAAGGAAGATCAGTGACTCCTGTTGACCACATTGTAACTTCTCTTGGGATTTCAAGGATGTGCTCTCAGTGTGCTGATGCTCTTTATTTCTTTGTGGATACACTGACCCTGAGAAACTTAAATTCATATGTAACACTGATTATTCTGGATGCAGTTTACAGTTTCTCTATTTATGCAAATATTTGGCTAACATCTCTTCTCTCCATTGTCTTGTGTCTGAAGATCTCCAACCTCCACACCAGACTGTTCCTGTATCTGAGGAGGATGATATTACACAGGACTCTTTATTTCATTGTAGCCTCAGTCATTTTTTTCTGCTTTTATTATTTTGATGCCCTTGTTGTTGGCTATTTTTAACATCACCAATATTACAACATACAATACAACCATGTCTAATATATCCACAGATTGTATTCATGTTCATTCTTTATTCAGTTATATTATCGGAACCTTCTTCCCAGTACTTTTCTATTCCATCTCCTCAGTCCTCCTCTTCACCTCTCTGTATCATCACACAACAAGGATGAAGATGAGCAGTAACTTATCCATCAATCTGGAGACATATTACTCAGCGATGAGATTTGTGTCAGTCATTTTCATATATAACACTTTATGCTTCATTGGCCATTTTACTCTTGTTTTCTATTATAATTTTTACTGTGTAGTCCTTGCATGGCTTTATATTCTCTTGGACTTTCTACCACTTCTACATTCCTCCTACCTGATCTACAAAACAGCCAAACTCAGGGATAAGACGTCCAAGGTTCTTCACAATGTAATTCATTTTTTATTCCAAAGGAAAGATACAGAGACTAGAGAGAACATAGAGATGGTAGCTCAGTGAGGTAAATACATAATGTAGGATAGGCTATTGATGTATGATTAGTAGGGGTCTAAGACCTGCACTGATCAGCTGCATAAATGGGTCAAGACCTCTAGATACAGGTGCGCATATGCAACAATGTTTAACATTACACATAAAAGTTACACAGTAGACCTCAGATCTTATATCAGATGGTGAAAGTTAGAAATTTGTTAGATTGTTAGACTTAATACCTACCCCTGGGCCTCCTCATGTTATACCCATGGGACTTAGGAGACCCCAGAGTATAATAGTGATTTATTGGTGACAAATCCCATATGTTTCGAGTTCAGGTCAAACACAAAACTTTTGAAAAATTCAGTTATCGCTATGATAAACTCTAAAGCAACCTATAATGGGGACATTGTTTGTTTGCCTGTCTGGGTTACATATCTATGCTATTATATTGTCATTGCTTTTCCATACAATATATTTAACACCAACCTGTTGCTTTTTAGGTGTTTTGCACTGTGTGATTTATTTTGACATATTATAATTAGGTTTTCTGGTATTCTCAATAAATATTTTGATGAACAGTTTGTGTGGGTCTTGTACTTTTTGTTGTATAGGTGATGTGGTCGATGGTGTGTTTGCTGGGACTTAGGTTTACATTCCCATTAGGAATCGTCCTTGTTCATAGGTGTGATATGTATAACGCCAAGAAGAGTTGACACAACTTGAGGGTAATTTAGCTCTCAGGATGGTCATCTCTTGGTCAAGATGGTTGGCATATCGAGAAATTCTCAAAAAAAAAAAAAAAAATCCTCAGCCCACTGGTTACTGAATAGATATTCAGTGTCCCTCACTACAAGACCCCGGGCCTACTACCCAGTATATGCATACTGATATAGAGACACATACGTGCACAAATATAGCAAAGTGCAACATTACAAATTTTTCACTACACTGTGGCACAGAATGTCATCTTGACTTTTCTCTAGATCTCAATGTTGTCTTCTGTGACAAGATAGTGCAGCATGCTATCAATGTAATATTAAATTGCTACATATAAATAATAAATTGCTACACACTTTATATATACACAGTAAGATTATACTCAGAATAGCCTTTTCTGGGGTCAAAGGACACGTGTCTGTTTCATCAAGACCAGACCAAACAGCATGAAATAAGTGTAAGCTGACACTGGGGAAGGTTTTATTAATAGGGTTACAGATATGCCAAAAATAAAACAAAACTGCAACAAAAATCCTGTCCTGTCTGACACTTACTAATCATTAAACATCCATAGCTAGCAGCTGAAGAGCTCCTCCATGCCAGCTCATAAACACAACTAAGCCCAGCAACCTATTTATTTGTTGAGGGTTTGAATATGCGACTTGAAGGATAGATCAGAGTCTAAAGTTATCCCAAGGTAGCGGACCCGTGGGACTGGGGTGAGAGTGGTTCCATTAAAATTAATAGATGGGTCAGGAAGAGGGGCCGTGCGAGGAGGGGTGAAGATTATGAACTCCGTTTTCTCCATGTTGAGTTTGAGAAAGTAGGAGGAGAGAAAGGAGGCTACAGCTGCTAGACATTCTGGGACTCTGGACAACAGAGAGGTAATGGCTTTGGCAGTTAGAAGGTCATTAGTGACCTTGGTTAGGGCATTTTCTGTGGAGTGATGTAGCCTGACTGTAGTCTGTCAAAGATCACATTGGATGAGAGATAGGAGGATAGTTCAGAGTGGACATGTTGTTCAAGCAATTTTGAGGCGTACGGGAGCAGTGAGATGGGGCAATAGTTGGCTGGAGAGGACGGGTTGAGGGAGGGTTTCTTAAGTATAGGTGTGACATTAGTCGGAAGGCAGAAGGGAAGGATCCATTGGTTAGGGATAGGTTGAAGAGATGGGTTAGGGCAGAAGTAATGACTTCAAAAAGTTTGGGGATGAGATGTGACTGCATTGGGTCGAGCGTGCAGGAGGTGAGGTGGAATTTAGAGATTAGGATGGAGAGCTTTTCATCTGTGATGGTGGAGAAACAGGTTAAAGATGAAGAGCCCCGAGCAGTTGGATAGAGTGATTGTCAGGGGTGTAGGGTGAGGCTGTCTCTGATGGGGTCAATTTTGCTATTGAAATAAGAGGAAAGTCATCAGCTGTGATAAGTGATGTCGGAGGGGGCGCAGGAGGACAGAGAAGGGAGTTGAAGGTAGTGAATAGCTGTTTGGGGTTGTGGGATAGGGCAAATAATAGTGTGGAGAAGTAGAACTGATTTGCAGAGGTGAGTGCATTCTTTAATGTGAGAACTACCTCTTTGTACCTAAGGAAGTCCTCCTGGGAGGCACATCTCAGTTTTTCAGTCAGTCCAGTGTGCCAGGATTGCCTATTGATCAGTCAGGCTCTGGTTTTTGTGAAGCGGGCCACAGAGTCAAGGGCTGAAGTCATGTTGGTATTGTAGAAGTCAGCGTCGGTATCTGCGTCCTGGAGTTAGGATATGTTAGCGAGCAGTAGGAGAGAGTCTGAGAGCGTGCAGATGTCAAGGTGATTAAGGTTCCTGCGGTGGCGTGTTGGTTTAGGGGTTGGAGGGTCTATTATAGAGGAGAGGGCAGAGAATGTCAACAGGTTGTGGTCAGAGAGTTAGAGAGGTTGACTAGAGAGCAGAGGCAGGAAATATGAGGTCCAGCATGTGCCCCTTTGTGTGGGTGGCAGAGGAGGATCATTGAGAGAGACCAAAGGAGGCAGTGAGGGACAGGAGACTGGAAAGAGGGGGTTGTGTTAATGGGGATATTGAAATCCCGCATGATGATGGTGGGGGTGTCAGTGGATAGGAAGTGCATTAGCCAGGTGGTGAAGTGGTCGATAAAGGCAGCAGTAGGTCCTGGTGGTCAATATATGACGGCCAGTTGGAGGTTGGAGGGCAAGTAAATGCGAACAGAGTGCACTTCAAAGGAGGCGAGGGTGAAAGCAGGTAGCAGTTGGATTGGAGCGAAGAAGCAGTTGTCAGACAGGAGTACGCCTACGCCTCAACCAGGTTTATTGTTGGGGCGGGGAGTTTGCGAGAATTGCAGACCTCCATAGGAGAGGGCAGAGGTAGTGTCTGAGGGTGTTATCCATGTTTCTGTGATATCGAGAAATGAAAATTTATGGGAAATGTAGAGATCGTGGATGTAGTCAAGTATGTTGCGTACAGAGCGAGCATTCCATAGTGCATCGGGGAGGGTGGGGGAGGGGCAGGAGCGGGTAAGATAGGGGTAAGATTTAGGGGGTTCTGTGTGCTGATGTCGGTTGTGCGGGAAGATCTGACAGTAGGAAATTGCTGGGGTGGTCTAGGATTAGGAGATATGTCATCAGAAGTAAGGAGTAGCTGGGAGAGGGATAGCAGGTGTAAATAGGAGAGAGTGTGGGGAGGTTGTGTGTGTTTGGGGTGGAAAGCTTGTAGGTGTGTGAGTAGCTGCACAGAGAAGGTCAGATGGTGGGGTAGAATAGATGGAGAGATAAAGATATACTTAGTGACATGGCTGGATTGGGGTGGAAAAGTGGTTTTTGCAAGTATGGGAAGAACAACAGTGATTATAGTGAGAAGTATTTCTGTAGATAATAGCTAGGTTTTGTTTTAGTGGGTTGTTGTTACCTTCAGTTCCCTTCCGGTCCAATTCTGGCCTAATTTTGGTCTGTACACGTAAACGCTACACTTTGAGACTGCAAATTGACCTAGATGTAACTCAGGATCAGTACAGGATAAGTAATGTAATGTATGTACACAGTGACTGCACCAGCAGAATAGTGAGTGCAGCTCTGGAGTATAATGCAGGATGTAACTCAGGATCAGTACAGGATAAGTAATGTAATGTATATACACAGTGACTGTACCAGCAGAATAGTGAGTGCAGCTCTGAGTATAATACAGGATGTAACTCAGGATCAGTACAGGATAAGTAATGTAATTTATTTATAACATAAACAAACTTTTGGCGACATTCACTGCTATTACGGTGGTGTCGCCAAGGTCAGTTTGTAATAATAGTACAGGGTGGTGTTTACCTGTTTGACTGGTAGAGAATAGCTGCTTTCCATGACAGAAGACAATCCAGGAAACACATCTCTCTTTTTTTTTTGGTCAATACATTTTTACATACAGTGGGGAAAAAAAAGTATTTAGTCAGCCACCAATTGTGCAAGTTCTCCCACTTAAAAAGATGAGGCCGACCTGTAATTGTCATCATAGGTAGACCTCAACTATGAGAGACAAAATGAGAAAAATCCAGAAACTCACATTGTCTGATTTTTTAAGAATTTATTTGCAAATTATGGTGGAAAATAAGTATTTGGTCAATAACAAAAGTTCATCTCAATACTTTGTTATATATCCTTTGTTGGCAATGACAGAGGTCAAACGTTTTCTGTAAGTCTTCACAAGGTTGGCACACACTGTTGCTGGTATGTTGGCCCATTCCTCCATGCAGATCTCCTCTAGAGCAGTGATGTTTTGGGGCTGTCGCTGGACAACACGGACTTTCAACTCCCTCCAAAGGTTTTCTATGGGGTTGAGATCTGGAGACTGGCTAGGCCACTCCAGGACCTTGAATTGCATCTTACGAAGCCACTCCTTCATTGCCCTGGTGGTTTGCTTGGGATCATTGCCATGCTGAAAGACCCAGCCACGTTTCATCTTCAATGCCCTTGCTGATGGAAGGAGGTTTGCACTCAAAATCCCATGATACATGGCCCCATTCATTCTTTCATGTACACGGATCAGTCGTCCTGGTCCCTTTGCAGAGAGACAGCCCCAAAGCATGATGTTGCCACCCCCATGCTTCACAGTAGGTATGGTGTTCTTTGGATGCAACTCAGCATTCTCTCTCCTCCAAACACGACGAGTTGTGTTTCTACCAAACAAGTCTACTTTGGTTTCATCTGACCATATGACACTCTCCCAATACTCTTCTGGAACATCCAAATGCTCTCTAGCAAACTTCAGATGGGCCCGGATATGTACTGGCTTAAGCAGGGGGACACGTCTGGCACTGCAGGATCTGAGTCCCTGGTGGCGTAGTGTGTTACTGACGGTAGCCTTTGTTACGTTAGTCCCAGCTTTCTGCAGGTCATTCACTAGGTCCCCCGTGTGGTTCTGGGATTTTTGCTCACCGTTCTTGTGATCATTTTGACCCCACAGGGAGAGATCTTGCGTGGAGCCCCTGATCGGGGGAGATTATCAGTGGTCTTGTATGTCTTCCATTTTCTAATTATTGCTCCCACAGTTGATTTCTTCACACCAAGCTGCTTGCCTATTGCAGATTCAGTCTTCCCAGCCTGGTGCAGGTCTACAATTTTGTTTCTGGTGTCCTTCCACAGCTCTTTGGTCTTCACCATAGTGGAGTTTGGAGTGTGACTGTTTGAGGTGGTGGACAGTTGTCTTTTATACTAATAACAATGTCAAACAGGAGCCATTACTACAGGTAATGAGTGGAGGACAGAGGAGCCTCTTAAAGAAGAAGTTACAGGTCTGTGAGAGCCAGAAATCTTGCTTGTTTGTAGGTGACCAAATACTTATTTTCCACCATAATTTGCAAATAAATTCTTTCTTAATCAGACAATGTGATTTTCTGGATATGTTTTCTCATTTTGTCTCTCATAGTTGAGGTCTACCTAGGATGTCAATTACAGGCCGGCCTCATCTTTTTAAGTGGGAGAACTTGCACAATTGGTGGCTGACTAAATACTTTTTTTCCCCACTGTATATACACTTGTTGAAGCATAACATACACCCCACATTTTCAAAAAACGTTTCAATAAAATTTCTATCCACATGTACAACACAAATCCAGAATGTCCCAAAACTCCCAAATGTTTCCTGAAAATACCCAAGGTTGTATTCAGCAGAAAAGTCATATTCCTTAGTGGCCTCTGACACTGATACGGCCAGCAAGCGAGAACAGGAAAATGCCCCATTCTTCTATTTTTCCGCCCTCCTCCTCTGTGAGGGCATTTTCTCCTTTAACCACTCATGCAAATGAAAAATTTGAGGCTAAAGTAACATTTTATTAGAAAAAATGTAAATTTTCATTTACACATCCCAGCAGTAGAGTCAAAGTATTCCACATTTAGTCCACAAAGTTCAACTTTGGTGTCATCTGACCAGAGCACCTTCTTCCACATGTTTGCTGTGTCCCCTATATGGCTTGTGGCAAACTGCAAACGGAACTTTCTTTCAATAATGGTTTTCTTCTTGCCGCTCTTCCATAAAGGCCAGATTTGTGGAGTGCATGACTTATAGTTGTCCTGTGGACAGATTCTTCCTGTACCTGAGCTGTGGATTTCTGCAGCTCCTCCAGAGTGACCATGGGCCTCTTGGCTACTTCTCTGACCAGTGCTCTCCTTGCTCGATCTTTTAGTTTTAGTGGACGGCCATGTCTTGGTAGTTTTGCAGTTGTAGAATACTTTTTCCATTTTTGGATGATGGATTGAACAGTGCTCCTTGGGATGCTCAAAGCTTGGGATATGTTTTTATAACCTAACCCTGCTTTAAATTTCTCCATAACTTTATCTCTGACCTGTCTAATGAGTCCCTTGGTCTTCATGATGATGTTTGTTCACTAGTGTTCTCTAACAAACCACTGAGGCCTTCACAGAACAGGTGTATTTACAGTATACTGAGACTACATTACACACAGCTGGACTCTATTAACTAATTAAGTGACTTCTGAGGTCAGTTGTATGCACTGGATTTTATTTAGAGGTATCAGAGTACAGGCGGCTGAATACTTTTGCACGTCACACTTTTCAGATTTTTATTTGATTAAAATTTTGAAAACCTTGTATCATTTTCCTTCCACTTCACAATTATCTGCTACTTTGTGTTAGTCTATCACTTAAAATCTCAATAACATACATTTAAAATTGTGCTTGTAAGGTGACAAAATGTCAAAAAGTTCAAGTGGTATGAATACTTTTGCAAGCCACTGTAGCATCCAAAATGGGGTGATTTTATTTTATTTTTTTTGGGCAGGGGGTTGGTCCACTGTTCTGGCACTTCAGGGGCTCTGCAATGCAATATGGTGATTTGAACAAAATCTGTCTTCCAAAATGCCAATAGCTCTCCTTCTGTTCTGTGTGCCCACACGTCACTTTACATCCACATGTGGGGCATCTCTGTAGTGAAGAGGAAATGCTTAACAAATTTTAAGTGCATTTTCTCATTTTAACCCCTTGTGGACATGCAAAAATTGGGGTTAAAGCAATATTTTGCAGGGAAAGGGGTTAAACAGTTGAACATGCGAGTCTGATTTCTCTGTTATCCATCTGTAAGATGATCTTGCTATGTTATGTGATCTGCTCTGCTGGTCTGTAGACTGGAGCCGTCTCGGAGTCTATGTGATGTTCTCTGTATTTCCTATGTAAATAAATCAGTGTTTGAATAAATGACAAACATTTTATATTGAACCTTCAGTAACATCGCGCTGAGTTATCAGGATCCTCACAAACAGAAGAGATGGCTGATACTACAAAGGGAGACACTATTGTCCATTATCTGGGTCTCCTGCTCCCAGCACTGATGGCTCTCATAGCCGGACTGGTGATACATTCATTTGTTATAGGAGTCAATGTCAATGACTGGTGGAAAGGAAGATCAGTGACTCCTGTTGACCACATTGTAACTTCTCTTGGGATTTCAAGAATGTGCGCTCAATGTGCTGATACTCTGTATTTCTTTCTGGATACACTGACCCTGAGAGATCTGTATTCACAAGTAACTCTGATTATTCTGGATGCAGTTGGCTCTTTCTTTAATTATGCCAATATTTGGCTAACATCTCTGCTCTCCATTGTCTTGTGTCTGAAGATCTCCAACCTCCACACCAGACTGTTCCTGTATCTGAGGAGGATGATATTACACAGGACTGTTCATTTCATTGTAGTCTCAGTCATTTTCTCTGCTCTCAGTAGTATGATGCCCCAGTTTGTTTTTTTAAGATCACCAGTAGTGAAACCTACCATGACTAATATATCTACAGATTGCTTTTATGTTTATCCTATATACCGTTATATTATAGGATCCTTCTTCCCAGTGATTTTCTGTTCCATCTCCTCAGTCCTCCTCTTCACCTCTCTGTATCATCACACAATAAGGATGAAGATGAGCAGTAACTTATCCATCAATCTGGAGACATATTACTCAGTGATGAGATTTGTATCTGTCACTTTTATATATAACACTATATGCTTCATTGTCCACTTTGTTCTTGTTTTTTATTACAATTACTGTGTATTTCTTGATTGGCTTTATATTGTCTTGGACTTCCTACCAGTTCTCCATTCCTCCTACCTTATCTACAGAACAGCCAAACTCAGAAAACAGATGTCCAAGGTTCTTCACAATGTAATTCATATCTTATTCCATAGGAAAGATACAGATACTAGAGAGAACATAGAAGTAGTAGCTGAGTGAGGTAAATACATACAGTAGGATAGGCCAATCGATGTATGATAAGTCGGGGTCTAGGACCTGAATTGTTCAGAAGAATAATGGGGTCACAACTTTAGAACTTATTCACACAAAAGTGAAAAATGGCCATTTTTTTGAACGGCGTAGCATTGCTGTTTTGAAAACAATGAGAGTGAATGGATCTACTCACAGGTCTATTTTTTGACGGACAGCTTTACACATGTTCTATCTTTGTGCATTTTGACTATTTCAAATATGGACATGTGAATACACCCACAGAGTTTTGTGGGTTTTAAAACAGTCATAATGTGAATAAAAACAGACTGATGTCAGTTTATCATGGATGTTTGGTCGATGAAAACAGAATACTTGTGAGAATAAGGCCTTAGGGCTCATGTATATGAATTTTATAGTTTTGGAACCCTTTTCCCTGTCCAAATGCCTTGGTTTTACATCCACTTTGCATCCATTTCTGATCCGTATATCCAAGTTGGAAACAATTTCCATCGTATTTCACTGATCAAATTTTGCAAATCTGTCTCTTGGCAACAAATCAGTGAAAAATAGACAGATATCTGTATTTTCCTCTGATCCATAGACTTCACAAACCCGAGAAGCCCATTGAATTGGACATGCTTTTCAAAAAATGAATAGATATATCACTAATTGAAAAAAAACTAACGTCTACATGAGTCTGTAGGAAAGCGTTGATTCTAATGCTGAGTGCTGTCCTTTAAAAAAGGAAGGTACTCGGATGGCAAAAATGCTCATGTGTATGAACCGTTAGGCATTGTAAAAAATGTCTGTTAAAAACTAATATAAAGGTCTATTTTTTTCTATTTTCCATTCTCCTGTTACAGTGCTGGCCAAAAGTATTGGCACCCCTGCAATTCTGTCAGATAATACTCAATTTCTTCCAGAAAATGATTGCAATCACAAATGCTTTGGTAATAATATCTTCATTTATTTTTGCTTGCAATGAAAAAACACAAAAGAGAATGAAAAAAAAGTCAAATCATTGATCATTTTACACAAAACTCCAAAAATGGGCCGGACAAAAGTATTGGCACTCTCAGCCTAATACTCGGTAGCACAACCTTTAGACAAAATAACTGCGAACAACCGCTTCTGGTAACCATCAATGAGTTTCTTACAATGCTCTGCTGGAATTTTAGACCATTCTTCTTTGGCAAATTTCTCCAGGTCCCTGAGATTTGAAGGGTGCCTTCTCCAAACTGCCATTTTGAGATCTCTCCACAGGTGTTCTATGGGATTCAGGTCTGGACTTATTGCTGGCCACTTTAGAAGTCTCCAGTGCTTTCTCTCAAACCATTTTCTAGTGCTTTTTGAAGTGTGTTTTGGGTCATTGTCCTGCTGGAAGACCCATGACCTCTGAGGGAGACCCAGCTTTCTCACACTGGGCCCTACATTATGCTGAAAAATTTGTTGGTAGTCTTCAGACTTCATAATGCCATGCACAAGGTCAAGCAGTCCAGTGCCAGAGGCAGCAAAGCAACCCCAAAACAACAGGGAACCTCCGCCATGTTTGACTGTAGGAACCGTGTTCTTTTCTTTGAAGGCCTCTTTTTTTTTCCTGTAAACTCTATGTTGATGCCTTTTCCCAAAAAGCTCTACTTTTGTCTCATCTGACCAGAGAACATTCTCAGGTAAGTTTTGCCAAACTCCAGCCTGGCTTTTTTATGTCTCTGGGTCAGAAGTGGGGTCTTCTTGGGTATCCTACCATAGAGTCCCTTTTCATTCAGACGCCGACGGATAGTACGGGTTGACACTGTTGTACCCTCGGACTGCAGGGCAGCTAGAACTTGTTTGGATGTTAGTCGAGGTTCTTTAGCCACCATCCGCACAATCTTTCGTTGAAATCTCTCGTCAATTTTTCTTTTCCGTCCACATCTAGGGAGGTTAGCCACAGTGCCATGGGCTTTAAACTTCTTGATGACACTGCGCACAGTAGACACAGGAACATTCAGGTCTTTGGAGATGGACTTGTAGCCTTGAGATTGCTCATGCTTCCTCACAATTTTGCTTCTCAAGTCCTCAGACAGTTCTTTGGTCTTCTTTCTTTTCTCCATGCTCAATGTGGTACACACAAGGACACCGGACAGAGGTTGAGTCAACTTTAATCCATTTAGTTATTGCCACCACCTGTTATGTGCCACAGGTAAGTAACAGGTGCTGTTAATTACACAAATTAGAGAAGCATCACCTGATTTTTCAAAGGGTGCCAATACTTTTGTCCACCCCCTTTTTTATGTTTGGTGTGGAATTATATCCAATTTGGCTTTGACAATTCTTTTTGTGGTTTTCCATTGAAGACAAATTAAATGAAGATATTATTACCAAAGCATTTGTGATTGCAATCATTTTCTGGAAGAAATTGAGTATTATCTGACAGAATTGCAGGGGTGCCAATACTTTTGGCCAGCACTGTTCATAATTTTTATCCCATCTCCTGCCTTTTCTCATTTTTTAAAATTAATTTTGTCATCTTTTTGTAATATTTTTTGTACCCAACCCACTAATCTGTTTTTAACCCTTTCCTGCCACAGCCATTCATTTTTTCACTTCCCACCTTCCCAAAGCCATAACTGATTTAATTTTCATTCTCAGACTCATATTAGGGATTAATTTTTGCGGGACAAATTATACTTTGTAACAGTAACATTTAATATTCCATATAATGTACTGGGAAGCTGGAAAAAATATTTAGTGTGGGGTGAAATTAGAGAAAAAACTGTGTCTGTGCCACTGCTTACGGGTTTTGTTTTTATGGTGTTCACTGTGAGGCCAAACTGTCAAGTTACCTATATTCTGTGGATCTTTATGATTATGGAGATACCAAAGTTATATCGTTTTTGTTATATTTTAACACCTTTAAAAAAAAAAAAAACAGGGCTGATAAGGCATCTTTTTTTGTGTGGCCAGGTGTAATTTTTATTTATACGTTTTTGGGATTGTCTGATGCTTTGATCATGTTTTATTTAATTTTTTTTTTTTTTTTTTGAAGATGAAACTCAAGATGAAAATACAGCAGTTTTTTTTTCCCACTGTGGCTTTCACTATATGGTAAAAATACTTTTATATATTTGTAGTTATGGTATTTTCTGACATGGGGATACCTAACTTGTTTATTTATTTATTTGTATTTCAGATTTGGGGTGATTTGATTATTTTTCTTAATTTTTGAATATTTTTTAAAGCTTTTTAGCTGTTTTTAAAGTTTGAATCTGCATTTATTACATTGCTTGTGCCATAAACTGTATTGCTGTTTATGGGAGATTCACAGTTTAACTGTTGAGGCCTGATGCATGGTTTCCAGAGTCTTGAGAGTTTATTGACTATATTGAATATACTTTGCACTTTAACAGGGGTATTTTGTCTGTTTGGGTTACATATTTATGCTGTTATATTTCTGGTCAGTACAATATATATATATATAACACCATCTTTTGCTTTTAAGTTGTTTTCCACTGTGTGATTAATTTAAACATTTTAAATATGTCTTTTTGTATTTCCAATAAAGTTGTTTTGATTCACAGTTTGTGTGGGTTTAGTATTGTTCCTTCTATAAGTGATGTGATTGATGGTGCATTTTCTAGGACTTGGATTTACATACTTATTTAGAATCTTCCTTTTTCCTACATGTGATATAAGAGGTGTTGACACAATTTGGATATCATTTAGTTCTTGTGATAGCCATCATTTGGTCAATATTTTTGGCACATCAAGACATTTTAATAATCCTTCTGACCAGGGGTGTAACTACCGGGGTAGCAGCGGTAGCAGCTGCCACAGGGCCCGGGACATTACGGGGCCCCGCGGGCCCTCGATTCTTTTTTATTTTTTATTTTTTTTTTTAATAGGCCGTTACACCAGCAGGTAACAGGCCCTATATACTTACCGATCCCCGGTGTCCCGCTCACGGCCGCCTGCGCTTCTGATTCTGCGGAGGTTGCTGTGAGCAGGAGCAGGGATCGGTATGTGAGGTCGCGGGCCGAACACCACAATCACTGCTATCATTATACTCCGGGGTCTTTTCAGACCCCGGAGTATAATAATCGGAGGCCCAGGGGAGGTGAGGGAACATAAAAAACAATGTACTTACCTCTCCTGTGCTTCTCCAGGCTTCGGGCCTGTTTGGTGACGTCCCAGACGTCATTTTGCGTCGCGACGTCTCCCCGCATCACGTGACGCCGGCCTGGTCCAACATTGAAGGCGGCTGAAGCAGCAGCGACTGGACCGGAGCGAGGAACAGGTAAGCAACGTTGTTTTTTTATATTTCTATCCTCCCCTGGTCTCCAATCATTATACTCTGGGGTCTGAAAAGACCCCAGAGTATAATAATTGTTCATGGGTGGTCCACAAGGGGACATATAATAGTGTGTGCAGGGGCCACTATGGGGCAAAATACTCAGTGCAGGGGCCACTATGGGGAATAATAGTGTATGCAGGGGCCACTATGGGATATAATACTGTGTTTAGGGGCCACTATGGGATATAATACTGTGTACAGGGGCCACTATGGGGACTGATACTTTGTGCAGGGGCCACTATGGGACTTGATACTGTGTGCAGGGGCCACTATGGGACATGATACTGTGTGCAGGGGCCACTATGGGACATGATACTGTGTGCAGGAACCACTATGAAACATGATACTGTGTGCAGGGGCCACTATGGGGCATGATACTGTGTGCAGGGGCCACTATGGAACATGATACTGTGTGCAGGGGCCACTATGGGGCATGATACTGTGTGCAGGGGGCCACTATGGGGCATGATACTGTGTGCAGGGGGCACTATGGGGCATGATACTGTGTGCAGGGGCCACTATGGGGCATAATACTGTGTGCAGGAGCCACTATGGCACATAATAGTGTGCGCAGTACTGCGTTTTTTTTTTTTTTTGGGGGGGGGGGGCGATTGGGGTCAGCGGTTCGGGGGGGGGGGGGGCCCATGTCAAATGTTCGCCTTGGGGCCCAGCCATTCCTAGTTATGCCACTACTTCTGACCACTGGTTACTATTTAGAAAATCAGTGTCCCTCACTGCGAGACCCCAGGCCTACTACCCCATATACACAAACACAAATATGGGGAAAAGTTTAAAATTACAAACAATGTACTACATACACTTTTTAAAAAACCCCAGATTTTATTTAATTTTTGTACAGATTTTACAAAAAATAGTTCAAAAAAAGTACATAAATAATAAGTGAACAAGCACATCAAAACTCACAACTAATTGAATAGTCTCATCACAAAAAGTCTGTAAAAAGATAAGATCTGAGATTCATGTTTGAGACCAAGTGAGAACATATGGAAAACAAATAAACATCATGTAAAGAAAGAACAGTGATCAGAGGAAGCTTCATTTCAAGTTAGCCTTCCCTATATCGCAACATAGGAGTATGAAATCTAAGCACATACATATCATATGGTGTCAGTGAGAGGAGATGATGGAAGGTGAGGTGGGGGAGATATCCTGGGGTCAAATACAGTAGCGGAGTCAGGGTACCCCACTCTCAGGTACTGCTCATGTCGTGCCCAGCTGATTAATTCATCAAACCTCGCTATCTGATGGACCTTTTCCCTCCAGATATGTAGCGGTGGTGGAGACGACTAAAGCCAGAAGAGCGGAATCAGAGTTTTTGCAGCCTCAATTAGATGGGTGGTCAGATTGGTTTTGGATGGACGCAGAAGGGGTTGTGGGCGTGAGAGGATTACCATGTCCAGGGTCAGAGAAAGACGGTGACCAATGATGAGTGCAATTTAATCAGAGATCTAAGTCCAGAAATGTTGAATGATCTTGTGGAACCACCAAATATACAATAGAGTGCCTGGTTGTTTCTGACAGCGCCAAAACAAATTTGAGTCTGCTAGTTGATGATTATGAAGCCAGTCTGGAGATTTATGTCACCTTGAGAGTAACTTATAATGTGACTCCTGTAGCCTTACACAGGTGGAGAATCCATGAGAGTGGCATAGAATAAAAGCCGCATCTTCATCTGTCAAGCTAAGTTTCAGTTCTTTCTCCCAAGAAAGCAAGAATGTTTTGTCTATTTCGTTGGCATGGTCAGGAAAGAAATACATGTAGAGACTTTTGTAGAGACAGGGCTCTTGGACAGGAGACTTTTCTCATAGGGAGTGAGGGGTCGGGTGGGAAATCCAATCTTGAGCATCTCAGAGACAAGTTTATGAAAATTTGCATAATGAAGAAAGTTGAGACTGATGGGGTCAACAGTTGGAGGCATTGGTGACTTATTGGTTTTCTATCAATGACTAGATTGCTCAGTGTTATATGTCTTAACCTGGGCCACAAATCTACTTTGCTGAGCTTCTGGATTGAAAGTAAGTGTGGTAAGAGTCTGGCTGGCAAGATAGGGGAGATGGGAGGGGAAAGTGTCCCGAAGTTGATGCCATATTTCACACGGTCCATGCAGTAACGGATCAAAATTTTGTTTCTTTAAGTTTTCATGTCTGGCAACCACAGGTGTTGTAGGAAGGTTGTACCGAACTGAGCGTCAGCAAGGGTTTTTATCATCGGACAACGCGTAGGCATGACATAAGACATCCATCCAGACAACTGTACTGCTCTATAAGTGAGCATATCTGGTAGAGCTATCCCACCTTCTGACTTACCCTTGATCATAAGCTAATAAGCTGGTCAAGGAGTCTTGTACTTCCAAGTTTAGTTAGTAAATAGGCTGCGAAGGGACTGAAAAAATGCTTTTGGAAGGGAGATAGGCAGCATCTGCAGCACATAAGTGATCTTGGGGACTATATATGTTTGGAGGAGATTTCTCCTACTTAACCAGGATGTACAGTATATGGAGGGTCATAGGTCTTGAGAAACCTCTTGATGTCCTGTAGTAGCGGTAGATGGCTTCTGGAGTATACTTCGCTCAGTTGGTTGGGAAGATGGATCCCAAGAGATTTAATAGAGGGTTCTTCTCATTAGAGAAGCTGTTTGGATTTTTATGTAGGAAACAAGGTCACCAAATGGCCTAAACGCGAGGCAGGGTATTATATATCAATACTGAATATTACTGACTGTGATCTGTATATCTGTATATATCTATAAACCACCCTGGACAAAGGTGCTCTGTGTGAAATGTGCATTGGGTGTGGTGGGTGTTATTCTGGTCCTGGGCACTCGCCCTATACTTGTTTCCAGGGTCTTTAGAGTTCATTGGCTAAATTATATGTACTATGTGTTTTAAAGGGGACATTGTTTGTTTGCCTATGTGGGTTAAATATCTATGCTGTTATATTGCCATTGCTTGTCCATACAATAAATATAATACCATCCTGTTTATTTTTAGTTTTAAAAGTATTTATTAAAAAGTTACGATAACAGGAAAAAAATCAAGCAAGAAGATAATAACAGTATAATTACAAAAATGTAAAACGATACAAGTGTAATACAGGAGAACTGTTAATAATGTGTAGGCCATTAATACATAAAATAAGGAAGGGCAATAAAAAGGTGTCAAAACCCAAAACCAGCAGGGGGAAAAATTGGGAGGAGAGTATAGCGCTGTAGTGCTAATAAACAGGAGTTAGGTAAGGGGGGATCCTACCTGAAAAGGGGGGGGGGAACTAATAGTATATTCAATCCAACCTGACAATCAGTGTGATGATATGAGGTGCAGGGATAGTCTTGGAATATCAATATCAATCTATATTACTGCACAGCGGGGGTTGGTGCCTAGAATCAGGCTTAGCAGAGCACCTGGAAAGTGGTCAAACTACTCTCTAGTTCAGGTCTATTGTCCTGTCCCTGAAGCAATCAGCCATTTGGTCAAAAGCCTTCATCTGCATAAGACTGCAACCCTCACTAACCCAGCAGGGGTTCAGTTAGACAGGATGCTTTATGCAAACGATCCGCATATCCCTGAGAGACTCAGTGGCGCCATTGCTGGTTCTGGGGAGTTATGGTTTTATGACAATATCTGGCCTGGGGAACATCTTATAGTCGCCCCGATAAATGCCCCAGATGCGTCCGGTCAAGGCGCACGCTCAGAATATACACATGTTACAGTTCAAAGCCCAGAAAAGGTGCAGGCACTGATCTCCTTACCCAAAGTGAGCTGGAGTGTCAAACTTGGAGTCTATGTATTGGGAATCTCGCCAGGAACCCCATTATACTACCAGCCAGACTCTATAAAACATCATGCATAGACTTATACTGAAAAGTTATTCTGAGAGATGTAGAGAGGGGGCGGGGGCTTCTCCCCCTGGTGACCTCACTCAGGGAGGAGACCACGGGAGACAAAAAGGGCTCCGCCCAGGCTGAACCAGGCTCTGTTGTCTGGTGATTTTGGAGATGCACGCTTCTTGGAAGCAAGCTGTGGGGGAAGCGATTTGACCAACAATCGGCTGCCATGCGGCTGCCATGCGGCCTAGGGAGCCAAACTGGAGGCCATTTTGTGACCCTAAAAGAGGTGTCACTGCATGTAAGCAACACATGCTTTTGCCCAAGACTGCTCTGAGCCTACCACATGGGCTCAGAGAAATGGACTAACTGCTGGTTCCAGAGGGTTTCGGCCATTTTACCCGGTTAAGGTGCTCTGCTGCCGGTCGTCCCATAAGAAAGTGCCCTGGCATTGGAAGTCAGAGATAACCTGCACAAGCTGGTGTTGGTAATATATATTCTTTTCTTTCTTTTATCCCCATTTTTATTTTTATGTACAGTGTTATGTTGTTTTCACTTGTATCTGCTTGTTAACCGCTGCATGTATTCTATGTATGTGTTGAGTGTCTAGTATCGACCCATTTAGGGGTTAATAAATATATTAAATTTAGAAGGCTCGTCTCGTATTATCCTCTAGCGGACCTACATTCACGGAAAGTGGGTGTGAGGTAATCGAAGTGATCGCAGGTAAGGCCAGGCACGAGGCCCTGGTAAACTCGGATCCTTCACACCATCCTGTTTATTTTTAGTTTTAAAAGTATTTATTAAAAAGTTACGATAACAGGAAAAAAAATCAAGCAAGAAGATAATAACAGTATAATTACAAAAATGTAAAACAATACAAGTGTAATACAGGAGAACTGTTAAAAATGTGTAGGCCATTAATACATAAAATAAGGAAGGGCAATAAAAAGGTGTCAAAACCCAAAACCAGCAGGGGGAAAAATTGGGAGGAGAGTATAGCGCTGTAGTGCTAATAAACAGAAGTTAGGTAAGGGGGGATCCTACCTGAAAAGGGGGGAACTAATAGTATATTCAATCCAACCTGACAATCAGAACTGAAGGCAATATGGCAGTCCTAGGATGTTAGACCTGATAACCCAGGGAGCCCAAACTTTATCAAAAAGCGGGTGGGTATGAGAGATAGAGGCACTAATTCATTCATGGAGCATAACAGTGTCAATGCGGCAGATAAAATTGGGCATATTTAAGGTAGTCAAGCCTAAGGTTAAGAATAAAAATGAGTGCCGACAATGGAAAAGACTGTCCAAAAAGTTGTTGGGTCATTCTATGAATGACTATCCAGAAGCAACAGGACTGAGGGCAGGATATGGAAGGTATTGCCTAGGGCATTGCAACTCCTAAAACAAAGGGGTGAGACTGCAGGGTAAAAGCTATGTAAGCGATGAGGGACTAAATATGTTCTGTGGAGAACTTTCGAAGAAGGTTCCATAAGAGTGACCTGTCAACTGACTTTGCTAATAGAAGTACAACAGTCTATCCATTGGGCTGGGGTCAGGGTAGAATCAAGATCTCGTTCCCAAGATACCATAAAGTTAAGCTTAGTGTTAGGAGTTGGGTGTTAACTATTACTACATATAAATGAAAGAAAATCCTTTTCCGCTGCCCTGAGCAAACAGAGTCTCTCAAAGCTAGTAGAGGAGATTTCTGGATTGAGTGGAGTGAGGGAACATAGAAAATGGAAGACCTGTGTAGTCCAAAAAGCCTTTGAAGGAGACAGGGAGAATGAAGTAGCGAATTATTCTTTGGTGAAAACCCACCGCTTACAGAGGAAATCATTGCGGTATCATCTCAATAAATTAGAATATTTTTTCCACAGTGACTGCACCAGCAGAATAGTGAGCGCAGCTCTGGAGCATAATACAGGATGTAACTCAAGATCAGTACAGGATAAGTAATGTAATGTATGTACACAGTGAATGTACCAGCAGAATAGTGAGCGCAGCTCTGGAGCATAATACAGGATGTAACTCAAGATCAGTACAGGATAAGTAATGTAATGTATGTACACAGTGACTGTACCAGCAGAATAGTGAGTGCAGCTCTGCAGTATAATACAGGATGTAACTCAGGATCAGTAAAGGATAAGTAATGTAATGTATGTACACAGTGACTGCACCAGCAGAATAGTGACTGCAGCTCTGGAGTATAATACAGGATGTAACTCAGGATCAGTACAGGATAAGTAATGTAATGTATGTACACAGTGACTGCACCAGCAGAATAGTGAGTGCAGCTCTGGAGTATAATACAGGATGTAACTCAGGATCAGTACAGGATAAGTAATGTAATGTATGTACACAGTGACTGCACCAGCAGAATAGTGAGTGCAGCTCTGGAATATAATATAGGATGTTACTCAGGATCAGTACCAGTATAGTAATGTACAGGTGCATCTCAATAAATTAGAATATTTTTGAAACGTTCATTCATTTCAGTAATTCAGTAATACAATCCATAATCATCATCTTCCATGATTGTATGTCCTACTGAACCAGACTGAGGGACCATTTAAAGGCTTAGGAAACCTTGGCAGGTGACACTGAATTTACAATACTGAACTGAACTTACAATATTCTAATTTTCTTAGATTTTGGTTTTCATTACCTGTAATCCATAATCAACATTTACAGAAATAAAACACTTGAAATAGATCACTCTGTGGGTAAATAATCTAGAAAATATAGGAGGTGGCTTTTTTAATTTAATTACTGAAAGAAATAAACGTTTCAAAGATATTCTAATTTATTGAGATGCACCTGTATATACACTTGTTAAAGCATAACATACACCCCACATTTTCAATAAAGTTTCAAATCAAATTTCTGTACACGTGTACAACACAAATCCAAAATGTCCCAAAGCTCCCAAATGTCCCATGGCTCCCAAATGTCCCATGGCTCCCGAAAATACCAAAAGTTGTATTCAGCAGAAGAGTTGTATTCCTTACTGACCTCTGACACTCATACGGCCAGCCAGGGAGAACAGGAAAATGCCCCATTCTTCAAATTTTCCTCCTCCTCCTTTAAGAGCATTTTCTACTTTAACTACTTATGAAAATGAAAAATTTGAGGCTAAAGTAACATTTTATTAGAAAAAAAAATTTAATTTTCATTTTCACATCCCAACGGTAAAAAACTCTGTGAAACACCTGTAGGGTCAAAGTACTCACTATACCCCTTGATAAATTACTTGCTTCCAAAATTGAGTTATTTATTTATTTATTTATTTATTTATTTATTGGGCGGGGGGTTGGTCCACTGTTCTGGCACTTCAGGGGCTCTGCAATACAACATGGCGATTTGAGCAAAATCTGTCCTCCAAAATCCCAGTAGGGATCCTTCCGTTCTGTGTGCCCCTATATCAGTTTACATCCACATGTGAGGCATCTCTGTAGTCAAGAGGAAATGATCAGCAAATTGTAAGTGCATTTTCTCATTTAACCCCTTGTGGACATGCAAAAATTGGGGTTAAAGCAATATTTTACAGGAAAAGGGGTTAAATAGTTGAGCATAAGAGTATGATTTCTCTTCTGCACCAGCTGTAAGATGATCTTGCTATGTTATGTGATCTGCTCTGCTGGTCTGTAGACTGGAGCCGTCTTGGAATATGTGTGGTGATCTCTGTTTTTCCTATGTAAATAAATCAGTGTTTGAATAAGATTTGATTTTGAAGAAGATTTTATATTGAACCTTCAGTAACATCGCGCTGAGTTATCGGGATCCTTGCAAACACAAGAGATGGCTGATACTCCAGAGGGAGACACTATTATACATTATCTGTATCTCCTGACCCCAGCACTGATGGCTCTCATAGCCGGACTGGTGATACATTCATTTATTATAGGAGTCAATGTCAATGACTGGTGGAAAGGAAGATCAGTGACTCCTGTTGACCATATTATAACTTCTCTTGGGATTTCTAGGATGTGCGCTCAATGTGCTGATACTCTGTATTACTTTGTGGATATACTGATCCTGAGAGATCTTTCTTCACAAGTAACTCTGAATATTTTGGATGCAGTTTGCAGTTTCTTTATCTATGCCAATATTTGGTTAAGCACTCTTCTCTCTATTGTCTTGTGTCTGAAGATCTCCAACCTCCACACCAGACTGTTCCTGTATCTGAGGAGGATGATATTACACAGGACTGTTCATTTCATTGTAGCTTTAGTCATTTTTTCTGCTTTTAATAGTTTGATGACCTCAATATTGGATATTTTTAAGGTCACCAATAGTAGAAAATACAATACAACCATGACTAATATATCCACAGATTGCTTTTATATTCATTCTATATACAGTTATATTATAGGATCCTTCTTCCCACTGCTTTTCTATTACATCTCCTCAGTCCTCCTCTTCACCTCTCTGTATCATCACACAATAAGGATGAAGATGAGCAGTAACTTATCCATCAATCTGGAGACATATTACTCAGTGATGAGATTTGTATCTATCACTTTCATATATAACACTATATACCTTATTGTCCAATTTGTTCTTGTTTTTTATTACAATTACTGTGTATTCCTTGATTGGCTTTATATTGTGTTGGACTTTCTACCAGTTCTCCATTCCTCCTACCTGATCTACAGAACAGCCAAACTCAGGGATCAGATGTCCGAGTTTCTTCACAATGTAATGTATTTCTTATTCTATAGGAAAGATACAGAAACTAGAGAGAACATAGAGATGGTAGCTGAGTGAGGTAAATACATAATGTAGGATGGGCCATCAATGTATAAGTCAGGGTCTAGGACCTGAATTGTTCAGCAGGATAAAGCGGTCACAGCCTTAGACCTTGAAACAGTGAAAAATGGCCATTTGATGGATATTTTTTTTGAATGCAATAACATGGCTGTTTTAAAAACAATGAGAGTGAATGGGTAACTCACAGGTCCATTTTTTGACGGCCAGTTTTACATATGTTCTATCTTGAGATGAGCGACGTTTTCAAAAATTCAATTCATCAACTTAGCTGAATTTTCCTATACAATTCTATTCGATCCGAATTATATCGCAGCAAATCGTGTTAAAAAAACAGTTATTTATTGGCTTCAGAGAATCGGGGTGCGCGGCAAAATGGCAGAAGCCCTTGGATGCCACGGTCATGTTTGACAACTGCATTTAAGGTGTTAAAACCCCCGATCGGTTATGGAGCTAACACCCTGCTCCATAACCAATCAGGGGTTTTAACACCTTGGATGCAGAGGTCAAACATGCCGTGGGCGCTCGCGAAGGGGTTAAAGGGCTGTGACATCACAGGCAGGCTGCTGATTGGCTGCACGCATGGCATTGTAGGTTATCCCGCGTTCCCAGAGTTCCTTGCCCCATGTCCTAACTTGTGCAGCAGCCATTTTAAAAAAAATGAGATTCATTACAACAAAGCATGAGAAAATCCGGATTTGATGCGAATCGAATATTTCCTGAAATTCGGATCGAATTCCACTTTGTCAGCTTTGATTCGCTCACCTCTAGTTCTATCTTTGTGCATTTTGACTGTTTGAAATATGAACATGTGAATACACCCATTATGTAAATAAGGGCAAAAACAGACTGATATGTCCATTTTTCATGGTTGTTTGGTTGATGAAAATAGAATACTTGTGTGAATAAGGTCTTAGGGCTCATGTATATGAAGTTTATAGTTTTGGACCCAGTTTCCCTATCCAAATGCCTTGTTTTTACATCCATTTTGCATCCATTTCTTATCCATATATCCATGTTGGATCCAATTTCCATGCGTATTTCACTGATCAAATTTTGCAAATCTGTCTCTTGGCAACAAATCAGTGAAAAATAAACAGATATCTGTATTTTCCTCTGATCCATAGACTTCACAAACTTCAGAAACCCACTGAATCGGACATGCTTTTCAAAAATACAACGGATATATCAATAATTGAAAAAACTGACATCTACAGGTGCATCTCAATAAATTAGAATATTGTTGATACGTTCATTCATTTCAGTGATGATAAAAAGGTCGATTTTTTCTGTTTTCCATTCTCTTGTCACATAATTTTTATTCCGTTTCCTGCCATCTCTCAGTTTTTAAAATGAATTTGTCATCTTTTTGTTATTTTTTTCTTTTTTTTACCAAACCCACTAATCTGTTTTTAACCCTTTCCTGCCACCGCCATTTTTGATTTTCAATTTTCACTTCCCATCTTCCTAAAGCCATAACTGATTTCATTTTTGTTCACAAAAACCCTATGAGGGATTAATTTTTGCGGGACAAATTGTACTTTGTAACGGTATCATTTAGTATTCCATACGATGTTCTGGGAAGCTGGAAAAATATTTAGAGTGGGGTGAAAATACAGAAAAAACAGTGTTTGTGCCACTGCTTATGGGTTTTGTTTTTATGGTGTTCACTGTGAAGTCAAACTGCCATGTTACCTATATTCTGTGGATCATTACGATTACAAAGATGCCAAAGTTATATTGATCAATGTTTTAACACCTTTAACCAATTCAGGCCAATTTGTGGCTAAGACACATTTTCCTTTTTTTTTTTTTTTTTTTTTTTTTGTATGTGCGGTTTTGAGGGCTGTAACATTTTATCATTTGGGTTATTCAACTAATTTCTTTGTCTTTTTTCGGTGACACATAGGGCTTTTCTTTTTTATGTTGTTTTTATTTTTGCATGTGTTTTAATTTTTTTTTATATCCGGGAAACTATAAAGGAAAAGAGAAAAAACGTGTCTGTTTTTCCCTTTTCATTTTTTTTATAAAAGTGTTACTAAAAAACTTCATAAAACAGTTTTTCCTCTCCATTATGGTAATTTTGTGTGGTGTCTTCGGGGGTGGGGCTAGAACCTGTAATAAGGGCATGTTATTCATGTATTATTTTATTTATCTTTTTAATTATATTATTTCATTTTATTTTTTTTACTTTTATTTTTTTTTTTTTTTTACATTTTGTCCCCATAAAGTCATAATAGACCTTTGGGGACATCTGATCACTTTTTTTTTTTTGGGGGGGGGCTGATTTCGCCTGGAACTGGGGCTGGTGCATTTAGCCCGTTGCAGGAGGAATACAGCGTCCTGCACGTTACTACAGCTCTAACAGGCTCTGATCCCGGGGGATCACGTGACCCCCCGGGTCAGATAGGAGCCGCATCATGTCGGCACTCATAGCTGTGTATGCAGTGCTCATTGAGTGCTGTGTACACAGCGATTGTGAAATCAGGGATGATAATAAACCTTCCCTGCCTTCTCTATGGGAGCTCCAGCTGTAGTTACAGCCAGATCCCTGTTCCAGCAGCTGCACCAATTTGTGCAGCTGCTGAAAACTGCTTGGACGTATCGGTACGTCCTTGCAGAATAAGACAACCACTTTCCAGACATAAAAACTCAGTGGGCGGTCTGGAAAAAAAACCCAGCAACAATAGGATTACATAAGGCATCTTTTTTGTGGGGCCAGATATAATTTTTATTTATACCTTTTTGGAAATGTCTGATACTTTGATCACATTTTTTTTTTTTTTTTTGAAGGTGAAACTGAAAATATAGCAATTTAGATGCTTTTTTGTGGCTTTCACCATATGGTAAAAATACTTTTATACATTTGAAGTTCTAGCATTTTCTGACGTGGGGATACCTAACTTGCTTATGTTTCATTTTGTTTTTTTATTTGTAGTTCAGATTTGGGGTGATTTGAATTTTTTTCTTCATTTTTAAATTTTTTTTAATGCTTTTTAGTTATTTTTAAAGTTTGAATCTGCAATCATTAGATTGCTTATCCCATAAACTACAATACAACTGTATTGCAGTCTATGGGAGATTCACAATGTAACTGTCGAGGCCTGATATATGGTTTCCAGGGTCTTGGGAGTTTATTGGCTATATCGAATATACTATACACTTTAATAAGGGTATTGTTTGTCTGTCTGGGTTACATATTTATGCTATTATACTTGTTTATAACACTGTTGCTTTTTACATGTTTTGCACTGTGTGATTCATTTTGTGATTGTGATTAATTCCCAATAAAGTTGGTTTGATTCAGTTTGTTTGTGAGGGTTTAGTATTCTAAAGGTTATGTGAATAATGCTGCATTTTTTAGGACTTGGGTTTACATACTTATTTGGAATCTTCCTAGTTCCTAGATGTGAAGTGTATAACAGGAATTGACACAATTTGGATATCATTTAGTTCTTGTGAGAGCCATCTCTTGGTCAAGATGGTTGCCACATCAAAAAAAAATTAACAAAAATAATCCCTCTGACCACTGGTTACTATTTAGAAAGTCAGTGTCCTTCACTGAGAGACCCCAGGCTAACCACCCCATATACACAGACACAGATATGGCAAAGTTTGACATTACAAATAATGTACTATCTACACTTTTTTTTTTTTTTTTATTATAATTTTATTGAATTTTTGTACAGGTTTTACAAAACATAGTTCACAAAAGTACATATACATGAGGACAAAATTGTTGGTACCCCTCGTTTAATGAAAGAAAAACCCACAATGGTCACAGAAATAACTTGAATCTGACAAAAGTAATAATATATAAAAATTCTATGAAAATGAACAAATGAAAGTCAGACATTGCTTTTCAACCATACTTCAACAGAATTTTTAAAAAAAGAAAAGTCATGAAACAGGCCTGGACAGAAATTATGATACCCTTAACTTAATATTTTGTTGCACAACCTTTTGAGGCAATCCCTGCAATCAAACGATTCCTGTAACTGTCAAAGAGACTTCTGCAGACTTCTGCACCTCTCAGCAGGTATTTTGGCCACTCCTCATGAGCAAACTGCTCCAGTTGTCTCGGGTTTGAAGGGTGCCTTTTCCAGGCAACATGTTTCAGCTCCTTCCAAAGATTATCAATAGGATTTAGGTCAGGGCTCATGGAAGGCCACTTCAGAATAGTCCAATGTTCTCCTCTTAGTCATTCTTGGGTGTTTTTAGCTGTGTGTTTTGGGTCATTATCCTGTTGCAAGACCCATGACCTGCGACTGAGACCAAGCTTTCTGACACTGGGCAGCACATTTCTCTCTAGAATCCCTTGATAGTCTTGAGATTTCATTGTACCCTGCACAGATTCAAGACACCCTGTGCCAGATGCAGCAAAGCAGCCCCAGAACATAACAGAGCCTCCTCCATGTTTCACAGTAGGGACAGTGTTCTTTTCAAGATATGCTTCATTTTTCCGTCTGTGAACATAGAGCTGATGTGCCTTGCTCAAAATTTCGATTTTTGTCTCATCTGTCCATAGGACATTCTCCCAGAAGCTTTGTGGCTTGTCAACATGTAGTTTGGCAAATTACTTTTGTCAGATTCAAGTTATTTCTATGACCATTGTGGGTTTTTCTTTCATTAAACGAGGGGGCCCAACAATTTTGTCCACGTGTGTAAATAATAAGTGAACAAGCAGATAAAAACTCACAGCTCATTGGATAGTCTCATCACAAAAAGTCTGTAAAAAGAGACCAAGTGAGAACATATGGAAAATGAATAAAC
>CAMRHE010001796.1:0-34286 GCA_947044405.1 Leptodactylus fallax | reverse complement strand
AGTGAGTTGGCTGGCTTTGTGGGAGGCAATGAGTGGCTTAGGGACAGGAACATCTCTCCTTGAGGTGAGCACCAGTGAAGGTGTGTAGAGTTTTGGATTGCCTTTCGCCCTTTACTAAGCATCTACATATCACAAGGCATTATGGGAAAGGAGCTGGGGAGCTCATGCGCCCTCTGCTGGCAGCCAGTAAGCATGAGGACCTTTAACCACCTCCTTTTCCAGGCAAAGACATACTGCCCAAATATTGTAACATCCAATAAGCGAGGTACAATCCAATGGTCATCACCCAGACTGTCCTGATCACTTGAATTCATAGAACAAATTTCCTCAAAAACTTGAGGGTGGGTGGGCGAGTCTTCTTCTTTGCCAGATGTCATGAAATGACAGCTGACTAGTGTTTCTCTGTAGCGTCTTTAACAGTTAATACCCCCTTACTTCCTCTTTTTCCAAAATGAATTCTCTTCCTCCAGTTTGTAGCCATCTTGCTATTCAATTCATGACTTTATAGGACTGTGACAGGGGCCATGCAAAAGTTTTAACTTTATTTTAATAATGTGAGCTGTCATTTTTATTAAAGCACTGCTCCTATACAAGTAATATGTTTATTCACTTAAATTTGTTCATTCACAAAAATAAACTATCAACAGTTTTATTTCTGAAAGTATTTTTACTTTGTAGCATTTTTCTCTCGCCTGCCTAAAACTTTTGCACTGCAGATTATGTGATTTTTATCTTGTCTTTCTTCTTTTAATTCTATAACAGATGGAAAAAGAAAATTAGGGCTTATCGCCCAGCTTTCAGGTATTGATTTTCATATTCCCCCAGTGTTGTAAGAGGCTTTTCTTATATAGAGATACAGGAATAGTGTTCTTGACTGGGAAATAAAGAGGAGCACATGATTCTGGTTCGGGCTAAAAGACAAATTTACTATTTGCTTTCAATTTTTTTCCCTGCAATGTGTGGATGGGATTACCCAGAATCTCATTCACTTTTCTGGTACTGTAAAATGCAGCCTTAGGTTGCTTTAGATTGCACCTAATTTTTTATGTCAGAAGTGTAATGCAATGTGGTGCTCATTGTTATATAACCAGCCCCTTTTTCTGCCATCGCTACTTATCTAGACACATATGTCTTGGCTTGAAATACAATATTTTGTACCAAAAATGGGCTAGATTTTGGCACACAGTAAATGCTTATTCGCATATCCACATTTCATATACGTATTTTTTGCACACAGCATAACTATCCATTCATTTCTAAGTCTTCATTCAGACATTCGTTTTTATTTCATGGACCAAGGGTCCTCAAAAAAAAAAAAAAAGGGGGGTAAAGCAGGTTTGTTTTATTTTTCTGGATTGTTAATGAAAGTCTATGGGTCTATGAAAAAAACAAATGACATCTGTGCGTCATCTGTTTTTCATGGACCCAAAAACATTGAAAAGTACAGTTCAATAAAAAATTGATCTGTTTTTCGCAGATGTGGAAATGTATCAACCATGGACAACGCCCCATATGCAAATTAGCAGTGTGGGATAGTGTCCTTGAAAAGTACAGACTTTTCATGTCTGTAAAATACGTATGAATACATTGGAAGGCTATATTACATACGCATTTCACCTACGTATACCGTCTACACTTTTTGCAGACAGCATAAGTATCCTTGCATTTCAATGTCTTAATCTGCTTATTTTTTTTCACGGGCCATAGATCCGCGAAAAAATTTTAAAAAAGCAGGTACTTTTTTTTATTTATTGACGCGGATGTATCGCAGATGCATCACACCAATGAGTGAAGTCTATTGGTTCATGAAAATGAATCATCTGCAAAATATGGACATGTAAATACAGTGTAAGCCAAAATTCAGGGTGAGCCACAACAGTAAATGTGGATCTCTGTATTTAACTGAGTGACATGTGTTACTACAGATATTTTCTATAGGTTTTATATTCTCCATAGTATTAATGATTCTCACTAGAGCTGTATTCTTCTGTTATAGATATGGAAAATACCCAAAAAAAGTTTCCAAGTGTCCTAGAATGGATACTGTAATGTAAGTTTATAGAATCTGAATGAATTTATTGTCAGGAGAAATATGAATAGAATCTGATATGTAATGTTCACTCTATATATGTGATATACCCTGCTACAGAGATAATGGTTTTTGGTGGTGCCAGTCATATTTTATTATATATGTATACTATAATTTCTGTGGTATATGTACCAGAAGGGGCACAAGCTAAAGCTCTAGGGGCTACAGTGATCATGCTGTACTTTTAATAGGCTACACCGTGTATGATAATAACTTTGAGGATATTTTAATGGTTTAATTATTTGTCTGAGTAAGGGAAATGTTGCTATAAGAGGTACATGGGAACATGGATTGAGGGCCCAAGTTATATACATGTAAACAGTCAGGGTCATAATTTATTTATATATATATATATATATATATATATATATATATATATATACAGTATATATCTCTTAGATAATCTAGTAATTCCCAGATGCTGCACATGGGGCTGATGTGGTTTAAACTATAGAGGGGGGAATCAGCAAAAGTGTCTTGAGGAAACAAAGGGCACTTCTGTCCTCATTGGCAGTGCCAAGCACTGCAACGGAGGGGCTTCGTGATTCCTACTACAGGACCCACTTCTCTCTCTGCTCCCTTAACTTCCCACCTGATCTAAATGCCAAATATGTATGGCACTATGTAGTGTTTTTCTGTAATGGATATTATAGCAGACAGCAATATTCTGTAAAGTAACCTAAAGGTATCCAGGTCTAAACTTTTCAAATCCTTCACTAAGAGGACAGGTCTCATTGAAACATAAGGGAAGGCTACAATATATGTTCATACATACATTCTTGGTATACACACATACAGTATATTTTTATATATGTACCGCAATAAAAAAAAAAAGGGTTGAGCCTTATACAATTCACACATCCACTTATGAGCGCTTGTTATAACAATGTATAAAACCCTTCAGGCTGATGCTGATGAATTTGCATATTATTATTATTATTATTATTTATTTATTTATTTATTTTTTTGTTACAGAAAAAGACCAAAGAATACGCTTAGGTGAGTAGTAACAAGATTTATTTGCATCTCATTTATCGAGTCTTTATTATCATTATTATTATTATTATTATTATTATTTTGTTTTTTAACAGAAGACCAAAGAAGATGTCTAGGTGAGTAGTCACAAGATGGATTTTGTGTACATTTCTTTATAGAATTCCTGCTTTTCACCACTTCACGGATAAAGGTGCAGTAAGGAACTTTATCAGGGAGTGAAGGAGTATAGTGAATGATGTCTCTATTATTATTATTATTATTATTATTATTATTATATCTTTGAGACATCCTGATGACAATTGCCCTATAGGATAAAGTCAGTCAATGTACATAATGCCATCTATAGTCTGATCAGTGGCGGATTATAATAAGGGCAAAATGGGGCCTGAGGCATCTAGTGGGCTCAATAGCAAGTAATTACTCATTTGCCCCCATTATAATCCAACTTCAAAATCAACTGTATTGGCATCGGCAATTGGGCCTCAGCGGTCGCGTGGGTCACGCCAGCATCATGACACTTGTGTATGTTATGCCATATAAAAAGATCAGGTATTTTCACCGAGTATAATAATCCATGATGTATATGACAATGTAATAAAAGAACATCAAACAACATGTCCAAGGGCTAAGAAAATACTGTATACCAAGGTGCCCTGTCAGTGTAACTCTGCCACATAATAAATTGTAAGAATTACCAAGAGCAACCTAGTTACATCCATAATCGATAGACAATACTTTAATGAATAAAGTAAATAAATCTTAAAATCATACAAACAAATATAGAAAAATAGCAAAGGTCTGACTGGCAGCCTGACAATAATAAAAACATACCACATTGACACAATAGTGTGTCTAAGTATAGCACAGCCTGGCGCTCTCTATAACTCTTGGTAGTCTTCTGGCCAGTTCTGGCGTGCCCCAAGTGACCTCTGAGGCCCAAGCACAGGCCTCAGTAGTGACCCCAGACGCATTTTGGAGGCCAGAAGAGACTAGAAGAGGACTTAAATAGAGAGCGCTAGGCACGAGGTGATGGAAGGCTAGTATAAATGTTTGTCATTTTTTTAAACCTCCCTGGGCCTCCTTCTATTATATTTTGGGGTCTGTAGAAACACCAGAGTATAATAAATTCACTTCCGAATTCACGGGTGACAAACCCCAAAAGCTTTGTGTTCATGATCTGAATTGGCTTGCTCATCTCTAATAGAATTACTTGCTCAGCATATGTCCATGGCTGTGGCTCCTGAATGGCAGCTACTCATTATTGTGGCTCCCAAAAGGTTCTCTAATATATGTGTATATAATGTGTATATTCTATACATTTTTGTGTCAATGACTACCATGATTACACCTGGATTTTTTTTTCTATAGAAATATCAGACATCAGAAGAAAAGTGCCAGAATGGCAAATCAGTACACCATAATGTAAGTTTGTACAGGGGTGGGATTCAAATTATTTTTTTAACAACAGTTCTCTTTGGGGGGCAGGAGGGAAGAAGGGTGGTGCGCACAGCACATCACAAGAACTTTAGAGGAGGAGGAAAGGTGGCATCTGCAGTGTACTGTGAAAATTATTAACACAAAGCCAAGCCCCTTTTGGAGCCCTCCACAGTGCTTCCTGTCATCAATAATGTTCCCTGTTCCCAATATAAATTATGTCTCTACATATCCAATGGATTATTCACCTTTCTAATACTGATGGCATATCCTTAAGACAGCCAGATATGCAATTCAAATATTCTGAGACAGTGTGGCTACCAGTGATGTTAATATGCTGGGAACTGTGCTGCTCAACCACTGTACGATGTACACTGCTCTAGTACTTAAACCCACCGCTACACATTGTATGGCAAGTACGCAGTGTGGATCCCGGAAAGATAACATTACCAGTATGGCTGCCAGTATTCTTTCTTGGAACAGCTGATCTGCAGGCATCCTGATTGTCAGATTGGCCCCATCACTGCGCTCATACAGTATAATGGCCCCCATCACTGCCCTGTACAATATAATGACCCCAATCACTGCCTCCATAGAATACAATTGCACCATTAGTGTCTCCCATCAGTGTCCCCCATAGAGTGACTACTATCCAGTGACCCCCTCACACTTTATGGCCCCCTTACAAAACAGAGGTGAATATTAGTGCAGTACTTACCTGTCAGCTCTGGCCAAGGACCAGAGAGGTGAGAACTAATCTGAGACTTACCTCTCACTCCTCACAGCTTGTAGGACACAGGGCTAATGTGGCTTGCGGCCTGCAAGTCAGAAAGAGGTAGGTCAGTCTATGGTTCCTGCTCTACCAATTTCAGAACCAGAGTAACTAGTAACATAGAATGTAATATAATGTGTCATATCTTATATGTGCTTGATAAATTTATTTATTGCCAGGAGAGAGTTTGATATACAGTCAGTTATTTTATATACTATATGCGTTCTTTGCATAGTTGCCAAGTGTTCCAAATATGTCCCAAATTGTTGGAAACATTTGCGGGTTTATCCCCACAAAAGTGGGCAGTCCCACATGCTTTAGGTCACTTTTTGGTGGTTCGGGGCAGGACTTAACCCTTTCCTGCTCTACGCTATACTGGATGTATATTGGATGTCAGGAAGGAGTTAAAAATGTTTAAAATAATGAATAACAAATAATAAAAAGTTCAAAAAAACCCACCTTTACATTTAAAAAAAAAACATAAACAAAAAAGTAAACAAACATGTTAGGTATCCCCATGTGTGTATAAAGTCCAACTATCCAAAAATGGTTTTATTTATCCCCTATGGTGAATGATGTAAAAAAATATATGCTGCAACTGTGGAAAGGAAGGTATTTTGTTCACTTTGCATTCCGCAAAAAATAGTAATAAAAAGTGATCAAAAAGTCATACTTTACATACCAAACATCGGTACCAATAAAAAGTACAACTTATCCTGCAAATAAAGAGCCCTTACTTATCTTCATCAACAAAACAGTAAAAAAGTTATGTGTCCGAATACAGTGACACTTATAACATATAAGTGATGTTTTATTTGTAAAAGCGGTAAAATGTAATAAAAACCAATATAAATATGGTATTGCTATAATCGTAATGACTCATCAGACAAAGTCATTTTTAATGCAGAGTGAACACCGTAAAAACAAAATGCAACAAAATTATGATAGAATTGTGGGTTTTTTTCACATTGACCCCACAAAAATGTTAATAAACGCTGTTCAAAACATTATATCTACCCCAAAATGGTGCCAAATGAAAATACAACTTGTCATGCAAAGAATAAGCCCTCACTTAGCTAAAAAAAGAAAAAAGAGTTATGAATTTTGGAAGACAGGGAAGGAGAATATGAAAAAAGTTGCCGAGCATTAACATACAAACTACCCTGTGTCCTTAAAGGGTTAAACATCCCGATTTTAATGTAAATTTTTGGTAAGTATATATGTCTTTGTTATATCTCTTATAGTGAAGAAGAGGAAAAAGAAGAAGAAAAAAAAGAGAGAGAGGAGGATCCATGCAAGGATTTGAAGATCCAAGAGATCATGTAAGTGAAGAGATAAAATGAGTTGGTTTTATATAGACATTATATATTTTACATAATAGACATGTGACACAACCACATAACATTGTGTTGTTAAGGTCTAATTCACACAACTCCATACAAGCTATGAGATTTACAGAGTCAGAATGTGGTTGTAATACATAGACCTCACACTGTACCTCCATAATCCTCTACTTTATACAAGGGACATGTAAGTTGGTGCAGACAGGCATGTTAACTATTGGAAAGATCCACTCATGGATGAAGTCATTGTCAGGAAAAATATATTGATACAGTAATTCCAGAAATGTGATGTCATTTGTTATCTCTTATAGTAAAGAAAGTGAAGAGCAGCAGCAGCAGGAAGATGGGAAAAACATAATTATAGAAGAAACACCAATGGAAGAAGAGACTGAGTAAGTGGAGAGCAATAATAAGATGAATAGTCAGACATGGGAAACTTATGCTAGGCTTGCGACAGCCATCTCTTTGAAACAAATGTCCAGGATACAGTAGGATAGTCCTGGTTTTCCTGCAATGTTCCAGAATGCCGCACCCTGCCCTGATAAAAGATCATAGATTACTTCTAGCAGATGGAATTCTCCATTGCTGATCCTAGACAATGACATGGGAAGTGGCTGCTATTTGCTGCTGACAGTAACTTCCTAATAGTAGAGATCAGTGCAGGACCATGGAAGATACAGTTATATCATAGGACCACCAGGCCAGGTACACTTAGATTATAAGACCACTGGGCTGGGTACATTTATATTATACAACCACTGGGCTGGGTACACTGGTATGACAATTGTTATTATGATAGAAAGTTGTCTTCATTTACATAGCACCAACCTATTCTACAGCACTTTACAAATCAGGGTACAAGTAAAAGAAAAATTTACAAGAAAATAGGGGTGACACAAAAGGCAAAAGTGCTTGTTTTATACAAAGGTTCATCCATCCTGCCATAGAAGCAACTACTCTGTCGGCACTTCTACTATATATAATTGGTATTACTGGGCATTTAAAGAACAAGGTATTATCATAAGATCAGATCCAGGGTTGGTTTTGTAGGTGCGGTCTAGGTAACAAGGGGTAGAGCAAATATATGGGGTGCAGTATGTGCTTCTTTGTTAACAAAATTGAGGGCCCAAACAGCACCTTAGCTCTTCACAGCTCAATGATCCCATAAATCTTGTTCTCTTGTCAAGCTTTTAATGGTTTTCTTCAATGGGAAATATGATATGTTAATGTGAGAAAACATCAGAAAAGAAGTATATACACCAGATATATAAATAGATCGGCCACATACAATGGACTAGAGAAAAGTGATAACTTTTGGTTATTTTCACATTATTTATCTTCTTTTTATGTTTCTGTTTTTCTATCTAGATCACAAGGAAGCTGGTTCAAGAGGTGGGTGAGGAACATATAAGTAATATAAGGACAAAATATCTTTATATCCCAGAATTCTTCATCGTCTGCTGATCTTTATTGTACATTATTACCTCTTGTGAATCACACAGAGCAGATATGAAAGCTGCAAGATGGGGGTTGGGGTCCCCACTCCCAAGATAGATGTGGGTCCCTGAAGTGGGATCTGCATGTATGGGACATGTATGGCATATACTGTACACAGAAATGTCCCAAATGGGAATATTCCTTTAGCGAAATGCAGCGTTTTATTGTACCTGCAAAGTGGATGGGATTCTGGATAATCCCATCCATGCAGCAGAACAGCTGTGATTTCAAAAACATTAGCATTTTTGAAAATTGCAGCATGTCAATTATACTCTGGCGTTTTTTATATAGGTATAATAGGGGCAGAAAGTCCGTAGAGGAAAATTCAGCCTACATGGGGCCTTAGCCTGAAACCTTCAATGTTTTAAAGGTTGACTATCACAAAGGTGAAGCATATTAAACCAGCAACACCCAGATAGGCCAGGCTCACCTGATTGTAATGCTGTTTTCCCATGAAAATTTCTGCCTCCGCTGCCAAAGCCAAGAATGGTTAAAAAAGTAATGGGAAATATATACCGTGTTTCCCCGAAAATAAGACACCCCTGAAAGTAAGGCATAGGAGAGGTTTCGGAGAATTGCCTAATATAAGGCATCCCCCCGAAAGTAAGGCGTATGTTCCCGAACAGAACATACGGTATATACGATATGTGAGGCCGCGGGAGAACCCCACAATCTCTGCTATCATTATACTCCGGGGTCTTTTCAGACCCCGGAGTATAATAATCGGCGGCCCAGGGGAGGTGAGCGAACATAAAAAACTATGTGCTTACCTGTCCTACGCTTCTCCAGGCTTCGGGCCTGTTTGGTGATGTCGCAGACGTCAGCGGACGTCATTTTGCGTTGCGACGCCGGCCGGATCACGTGACGCGGCCTGGTCTAACATTGAAGAAGGCCGGAGTAGCGCACGGGCATGCACCGGAGCGAGGAACAGGTAAGCAACGTTGTTTTTTTATGTTTCTATCCTCTCCTGGGTCTCCGATCATTATACTCTGGGGTCTGAAAAGACCCCACAGTATAATAATTGTTCATGGGTGGTCCACTATGGGGCAAACTACTGTGTGCAGGGGCCACTATGGGGAATGTTACTGTGTGCAGGGGCCACTATGGGGAATGATACTGTGTGCAGGGGCCACTATGGCGAATGATACTGTGTGCAGGGGCCACTATGGGGCATGATACTGTGTGTAGGGCCACTATGGGATATGATACTGTGTGCAGGGGCCACTATGGGACATGATACTGTGTGCAGGGGCCACTATGGGGAATGATACTGTGTGCAGGGGCCACTATGGGGCATGATACTGTGTGCAGGGGCCACTATGGGGAATGATACTGTGTGCAGGGGCCACTATGGGGAATGATACTGTGTGCAGGGGCCACTATGGCGAATGATACTGTGTGCAGGGGCCACTATGGGGCATGATACTGTGTGCAAGGGCCACTATGGGATATGATACTGTGTGCAGGGGCCACTATGGGACATGATACTGTGTGCAGGGGCCACTATGGGGCATGATACTGTGTGCAGGGGCCACTATGGGGAATGATACTGTGTGCAGGGGCCACTATGGGACATGATACTGTGTGCAGGGGCCACTACGGGACATGATACTGTGTGCAGGGAAATTAATGGTTTGGATTGTTATGATGATGTCCTAGAAGATGATGACATAACTGTCATTGAATAAATTTTACTTTCTATTCGTACCGTAAATATTGGTAAATGTACCATACTGTTAATTGTTGTACTTGGAAATAATGGTACGGTAGTAAGAAATTCTTGATAGGATTCACAGTTTGTCTGGTTATGCTGGTTTGTGATGACAACTACTGTACAGTACCGTATATAATAAATGTTCGTTTTTTTGTTCAGCAATAAATGTATGTAATTCTTCTTCATTGAAAAAAAAATAAGACATCCCCTGAAAATAAGACACAGCACATCTTTGGGAGCAAAAATTAATATAAGACGCTGTCTTATTTTCGGGGGAAACAGGGTAGGAAGTACTTATATTTCTACTTTCTGCTCAATTCACTCCTGCCTTTGGCTCAAAAATACACAGCAAAATCTGCAACAAAAAAAGCTGCGTTTCTACGACGTGAGGCCTCATCCTATGGCTGTAGCGTAATGCAGCTAAAAAATGCAGAGTATAAAACCGCAGCATTTTTCATTGCATTATTGCTGAGTTTTTCTCTTCTGATTTTCTTCCCTTATTGGGCCAGGGCCCCACGCAGCGTAAATTTCATGATTTTGCGGCAGTGGAAACGCCATGGCAAAAACTGCAGCGTTTTACAGTAGCTTCAAAGTGGATGGGATTCTGGCTAATCCCATCCACATATTGCAGAAAAAAAATCCGCAGCGGAAATGCAGGAATAATTGACATGCTGTGATTTTCAATAACATGGGCGTTTTTGAAAGTGCAGCTTTTCTACAGCGTTTTTTTTCTGCAGTGTGTGGATATGACTAGCCAAAATCTGTGTGGATGTGACTGGCAAAAACGCTGCGTTTCCACAACGTGGGGCTTCATCCTAAAGGTGTTCTGCGGCAATAAAAATAAATAAATATTGAAATAATACCTCCATATAAATATATTCTTCAAAATGTGTAATTATTGATTTCTGCTTGTTTTGTGTAAATGGTATCAGCAGAAGATACCTCTTATTTCATGAACATATTTTTTTATTTTTTAGATGTTTTTTCATTTTCTGCTGCTGCCGTAAAAACACCTGACTACAATGTGAGTATCCAATATTCTTCCAGATAAGGACATTCCACTTCCCCATTTCACGTTCAGTTTTGACAGTAGTATATTTAATTGCATTATTACTGAGTTGTTTTTGATTTTTGCTTTTTTTCAGCCTAAAAAGGACTCATAAATCAGCTTACCATCACTGTGAAGGTGAACAGGGAAAATGATGTCCACATTATGTACGATATATAGATAATTCCCCAGGATCTAGAAAGAAGGTTAAAATCTGGGAAAAAAATGTTGAAAAAAAAATATTATTATTCATATGAAATAAAAGCCATAGTTAACAGAGATATATGGATTACACAATGAATATTTTTTAATCTGTCATACATTACAAAAATCTACCTAACTCATCTTAAAGAAACAAATATAAATGGAGAGATGGAAGTGGTGCCAATGTTTCCTATATCCAACAGAATAACCAAGACCCTTCTCCAATTTCATCCCTTCAAGTGAGTTTGACCTGTACAACACCATGACACTAATGTTCATATTTGTGCCAGTGTGTTGGACACACAGACTGCTAAAACAGTGGACACCAACGGAGCCTGACTGACCCAATTGACTATAAAGGGATTAGTTCGGTGTCTATTCTTTTAAATTGAAAAAGTCGTACTTGCAGCATTTTTTTTTCCGGTGTTTTTCAGTAGTCACAGCAACAGAGTCTCCAAAGACATTAACCCAGATGTGAACCCAGCATTTGTTCACCGTATCACCAACAAAAAACATTTTATGGAATCACGAGGAAGAAAATAAACTACTTATATAAAAATATACCATAACATTTTTGTTATCCTGTGGAACCTGGACTGACACACCATCATTTACGTTTCTTTCACCACTAAACAGGGTACAAAATACACTTTCCCATTGTGCGTCATGTGTTCTCTCAACCCCTTTCTGCTGGTGACATTTTTTGATTTTTGAAACCCCATAACTTTGTTATTCTTCTGTTTGCAGAGCCATATGAGGGCTTAGTGTTTGCAGGACAAATTGTACCTTGTAATGATACCATTTAATATTCTGTGTGATGTACTGGGAAGCTAGAAAAAAATGCAGAATGGGGGGAACTGGAGAAAACTGTGTTAGTGCAACATTCTTACGGGCTTTGTTTTTACAGCATTCACTGTGCAGCCAAAGTGACGTGTCACCTGTATTCTATGGGTCATTACGTTTCTGGGGATACCAAATTTATGTTTTTTTTATGTTTTAATCCCTTAAAAAAATCCAAAACTTTGCAAAAAAAAAATTTCGTGGACTTGCCATATTTTGCCAGACACCTGTAACTTTTTATATTTCTGTGTATGGGAATGCATAAAGCATCTTTTTTTGTGAGACCAGGTCTACTTTTTAGTTATACCATTTTGGGGAATGTCTGATGCTTTGATAGCTTTTTATTAAAATTTTTATAGGAGGCGAAATGGTGAAAAAATTGCAGTTGGCCGAACAAATGGCAGAATCAATTGATGTTTTTTCCAGCTACAGTGTTCGCCGTATGGGAAAATCATTTTTATATGTTTGTAGACCGGACATTTCCGGACACGGGGATGTATAATTTGTTTATGTTTGTTTTTGTTTACTTACTTTTATTTCAAATCTGGGGGGGGGATGGAACGGATTTGTTACATTTTTAGGATTTTCTTAAAGTTTTTTTTTACTATTTTATTAGCCCCCCTAGAGGGCTTGAACCTACAATATTTTCATTTAAGGTCCCATAGACAACTGTATTGCAGTCTATGGGACTTCTGCTATGTTTTAGTAATATTTACTATGTTATAGTAATATAGCTATGGCAGACCTGGAAGCCTTCCTGTGCGGGAGCCATCCTTTAACATAGAAGGTACAAGGCTTTGTGGAGTGGCCCCGGGGCCAATTTGTTTTACTCTGGGGAGAGTTTAGCCACACAACGCCCGTGACCCGAGTGGACTCTGATCGTGTGTATTAGTGCCAGGTCTCCACTGTACATGATAGCGGAGACCCAGTAGCTATGGAGGCCGCTCTGCAGCAGAGTGGTTGTCATCTTTTAAGACCCAACATCTGCTGTAATAGTACAGCAGATGTCGGGAAGGTGTTAAAAAGATACCAGAAGCACTAGCCATTTGTCATTTAGGGCGGGACCCCACATTGAGAAAATACAGTATTTTGGCTGCGGCAGAAACACCACTGCAAAAAAATCTGCATTTTATATTACCTTCAAAGTGGATGGGATTCTAGCTAATCCCATCCAACCATTGCAGAAAAAAATCTGTAGCAGAAAAGCTGTGTTTTTCAAAAACGTTACTTTTTTGAAAATCGCAGCATGTCAATTATACCTGCGGAAACGCTGGTGTTTTTTGTATAGGTATAATAAGGGCAGAAAGTTCACAGAGGAAAATATCAAAAATGCTGTGCGCAATGTGTTTCCACTATGGTCTTTTCCACAGCATTTTTTTTTGCTGCGGCTGACTACGTGTGGTCTTACTCTTAAAGGGGTTTAGGAGTTTCCTTGGACTAAAATATTGATGAGCTATTCTCAATGGATCAGCTCCATGGATACCCCATGGATCAGCTCGGTGAGCGCCACTTCACAGACCATATGGCATCATGTTCACATGTCATATGACCTGTTTGTAACTCAGTCCTATTCATGTGAATGGGGTTGAGCTGCAATACCAAGCACAGACCCTACATAATACATACTATAGCAATGTGCCTGGTAAGTAGTAAGGAAGCCTCTTTAAACAACTGACAAGTAGGGTTGTCAGATGTGGGATAGGTGCTCAATATCTTGATCATGAAAAACCCCTTTAAGGCCGGTGCCCCATGCAGCGTAAAACACAGCATTTTACAGTACCAGCAAAGTGGACAGCATTCTAGCGAATCCCATCCCCACTTTCCGGCAAAATACAAGCAGCATTGCAGGGGTTAAAAAGATACCAGACACAATAGCATTTGCCATTTAGGTCAGGACCCCACGTTGCGAAAATGCAGCGTTTTGGCTGCAGCAGAAACACCGCCTCAAAAAACGCTGAGTTTTATATTACCTGAAAAGTGAATGGGATTCTAGCTAAACCAATACAAACATTGCAGAAAAAAATCTTCAGCGGAAAAGCTGTGTTTTTCAAAAACGTTCCTTTTTTGGAAATCGCAGCATGTCAATTATTACCTATGGAAATGCTGGCTGTTTCTCTATAGGTATAATTGAAGCAGAAAGTCTGTAGAGGAAAACTCTACGGACTTTCTGTGAAAAGTGATGTGGGAAGAACCGCCATGTGTTGGCGCTTCGGTTTTTACGCGGGGCCTTATCCTAACATTGGAGGTGTAGCAGTTAGTGGAAAGTGTGCACATTTTACACTTAATAAAAATTAATGAACATTAAATCACAGCATAAAATACATGTCAGAAAATATCTGCAGTATATTTTTCTGCTGCAGTTACTGTCACAAGTCTATGAATAAACCCCAGTAATAGTAAGCATAAAGGTATACCCACTAACAGGGCCTCATAGGGCAAAAGGTCCACTTGCATCTGGCCCTCTGGCAGAGCCCTCCCCACTTGGACCAGAGGGACAGTCCTGCATTTCAGGTCTTTATTATTTGTTAATATTTATGCATTTTCTATGGATTGTGTTTATTTCATGTGTTATGAATTAATTTATTTATATTTATATGCTTTTTAGGGGCATATTCCCACAATATGTAGGTGTATGTTTGTCTCGGAAGAGACATGGTAGGTGACTGGTATATTAAGGTATGAATTGATATTAACATGGGATCTGATTATCAACTTCAGCTGTTTGTTTACACTTGATTGTTTGTTACCACCTATATATGGTTTCATGTGAGATAGGTAGGTAAGATCCCCAGAGGTAGCTGGGCGAAACACGTTTTAGGGTCATATCCCTGTGGTCGGTATAACTTTTTCTCCCTCTCCCTTTATGCTTATTGTTATGTGCTGTTAAGCTATGTATGATGTATTTTTGCTAATGTTATTTATTATATACTGCAGTTATGAAATATGTGTATATGGGGCTGGGAGGTATCATGATCCACAGCTGGTAGTTTTTTATCCTGTGTTGGTTGTGACATATATTTCTGTTTTTTATGTATTTATCTGATAATAAAATGGTATATGTATTTAAATGTTATTATATATTGTGCTGTGTGATTTATATTGGTGCTTTAATTGCTACAGTGTAGCACAAATGTTTGGTGTTTTGTAGACCCGGAACCTTAGGTGTGGTATTTTTTTTATCATTAGTGCCGTCACAATATATTCATAATATCCCTGAAGCGTGGGAAAAAAAATAATGAAAAATTAAATGTGTCTACCCTCATTACCCTCGTGCAGGGCACCTGAACTTCCGCCACCTCCTCCTCTTGCTATAACCTGTATTCCACAAGCCACTTGAGGCCAGCAACCTACAAAGCACCGTGACCTATGTTTTCAGACACAATGATGTCATCACGCCCGTTTGTGCTGGGACAGCGATGTGTTGTGGTCATAGCGCCTTTTAGACTGCTGTCCTTAAGTAACTTGCAGTCTACAAGTTAAGAATGGAGAGAATCGAGCCAGTGGCTCCTCCTCTCCTATATTTCAATTGTACTAGCATACTGGACCCCTGACCTTCCAAGTGCAAAGACACGCTATGTAGCAGATAAATAAGGGCATTCTTCACCCCCACTTTAGTGCAGTAAACAAACTGCAAGCAGTCTAAAAATGGAGCGATACATTCTCTCATGTAAGACAGCACTAAATGCTCAAACTCCTTCATGACCTGTGAGGTCAGGACAATTGGGCGGTAGTTGCTCATGTCAGACTCCCTTTTATTTGGGCATGGAGATCAGCTAGGATGTCTTCCATAACACAGGAACCCGTTGCACCCATTTATTCAGATTAAAATAAAATGCTAGCACCTCACCCAGTTGGGCCCTACATCCCACCAGGGCCACCGCCTTACCAGTTCTCACTTTACCTAGCAGTCTCCTCACATCATTATTTTATTTTATTTTCAGATTTTATTACCCTTTAAACATTCTTCACCCTCTGACTCAACAAGTTACAGTTTGTGCCTTCTGCTCCATCCACCTGCCCAAAGCCGCATTGCTTAACCTGTTGAGTTCAATTGATCCATGTACTCATTTCCTCTGCTACAGTACTAACAGCAGTTATGGTTTTCATTCCTACCCTTATGTCTTTCATGCCATTGTTTAGCTCATTTACTCTCTACCTTACACTTCTATGGTAGTTTGCAGTCCCTAACCTTGTCACTAGGCTCTTTAAACTGCTTTAACCACATCCCTTTCAATTCTAGTAAATAACCTAATTTTCTTGTTTAGAAGGGTTGAAGCTTGTGCCGCAAGTATTATTAGGGTATCATTTAACCTCCTTGGTAGGCACAATGGGGCATATTTAACAATATTTATAGTTTCAAAGGTATTTATTAAGTGGGATCAAAAACATAACAAAGAAGGAAGTAAGAGATATCAACAAAATCAATCCAAAAAGATATTTATCAGTTTTTATAAGTACAACACTTTTTTGTAATTTCTTTGCACCAAAATTGATGGCGCACGTCAAATACAACATATTTCTGAATAAATTGCAAGGAAAAAAAATTGTAAGACTTGGTAGAAACTTTTCAAATATGTGTGAAACACCCCTTTGGGCCGACCTCTGTAGGCACGGTGTCTTGTAGTTCTCACCTCACTATGGTGCAGTGCCTCCACCCGAATCTTGCTAGGAGCACTGTAGGAATTCAGGAGGGTCTTCCTCTTCTGCTAGGGTTCGAATTGGGAAACCCCCACCTAAGCTCAGTAAACACTCACAAATGTTGAGGGCAAAACTACTTAACCGGTTTATTATGGGAAGGGTAAACAAAGGCAAACTTGATAAAATGCGAACAGTGAAATGTTTCAGTGATTCACATTACAATGCACAGGTACATCCTATAGTATTAAACCCCCTAGTGGTGGGAATGGACTATGTACCAGGCCTGGTGGGTATAATAAACTATAGGGAATAGCACAGGGTTAAGATAGTGACCCATAGATGATAGTCTTCACAAACATGCAATCATACTGCAGGTACCAGCTTGCACTCCTAAATAACAGCATGGGGCCCAGATGCCGCGGACGATGGCGCGCATTCAGGAAAGGTTGGTGCACTATAGACACAGCAGATCCTTTCTACAACAGTTCTCAGAAACTTTCTAACAGCGGTACAGTAAATTCCAGCAAAGTCTACTCACTAACTCTTGTAGGGAATCAGGTGCCAGCTGGGTGCTGCAGCTTTCAGATGACAGGATACTAATGAGTATGAGGCAGGAGTCTTCTTGCATGCAGCCCTGAGTACCTTTTGGGAGTCTGGTCACTCTGGACAGGTGGTGCTGCTGCTGCTGCGAGGGATGCTACTTCTTACCTCAATGTGACCTGGTGGGCTGGCAGGACTGTCTCTATGTCCTGGGTTACCCAGTGCCAAGCTATGTGCTCCCTGGCAGTTGCTGGAAGAAGACTTCTCTGCAGCCCATGTGGCTGTCCTCTTTCTTTCCTGTGCAGACCTTTCCCATAATTCCCTGCTCAGCCAATCAGTCCCTTTCTCTGATACTCCTCCCCCTGGAGTAAGGGAAATGTAATCCACTGTCCCTCAGAATAAAATTGCTGATGTCTGCTGTAGTGGGTCCTGGCTTGGCATTAACTGTAGCATTTGCTGTATACAAAGTGCTCCTTGCAGGGTTACATGTGCACCAAAATGGACATGACTAAGTACTGTCTGACTATAAGGCTAAGGCCCCGTGTAGCGGGATGCAGAAAAAAAAAAAAAAAGCACTGCGGGAAAAAATGCGATGGCAACATATTGCGGTTTTTCCCGCCAGGCTTTTCACAGAAAGTCTATTTGCAACCATTATAACGATAGGGTGTTTCCATAGGTATAGTTGACATACTGCAATGGTTTTGGAAATCTCAGAATTTCCTCTGTGCCTATTTTTCTGCAATGTGTGACTGTAAAATGCCATGTTTTATTACGACATGGAGGCCCAAGCCTTAGTTTAATTTCAGAATCAACATTTTCTATGGGATACCATACTACAAAATTCTTCCACAAATGTGGACCATTGATTGCAAACAAGATTTGTTACTTTGTTCATACTAAAAAAGTAATTTTCCTAACAAAATAATTCAATACCAAGTTGGTTGCAAAAATGAGTGCACCCAACATTGTGAAAACGCATCGTTTTTGCCGTTGCAGAAACGCCGTGGAAAACACCACTGCATTTTACAGTACCTGCAAAGTGAATGAAATTACAGCTAATCCCTCCCACACATTGCAGAAAAAAAATCCGCTGAGGAAAAGTTGCATTTTCAAAACACCCACGTTTTTGAAAATCGCAGTAAGTCATTATACCAGCGGAAATAAAACGCGATGCATTTTGATACTTGGGGCCTTAGCCTCAGGAGCAAAGCTAAAATTTAGACTACAAAATTCTAATTAACAAGAATTCAGGTGAGTCTAATTATTCATTTAACAGGTGGCCAGCAGACAGTCAGTAATGGCACCACATGGAAGAGAAATGTCACAAGAGAAAGATAATTATTTATTTACACAAAAAAGTTGAAGGCTACAAGAAGATAAGTAAAGCTTTATTTATCAGTTACAATACTGTAGCAAAAGTGATAGAAAAATTTAACAAAGATTGAACTGCAACCATCTCACAGAGACATCCAGGCCACCAAAACAGGAGTGTCTTCTGATGAGAAAGATTGAAGAAAATCGCCATGCAAGTTCACTGCAGTTAGGTAAAGAAGTAGAAAGTCAAACTGGGGTGAGTGTTTCCCGTGGAACAATATAGCGTACACTGCAGGGGACTGGCATGCATGGGTATCGTCCACAAAGGAAGCCTCTCCCAAAGCCCATGAACAAAAAAGCCGGTTTACAATTTGCTAGGATCCATGTTGATAAAGATGAAGACTACTGGGACTCTGGAGTGATGAAACCAAAATAAATGTAGAACTGATGGTTTCAAAAATGTACGGCATTGTACAGGTGAGGAGTTCAAAGAAAAATGCATGGTGCCTACAGTGAAACATGATGGTGGCAGTTATGTGGGGCTACATGAGAGCTGCTGCTGTTGGGAGTTGCATTTCATTGATGGTATCATGAATTCACAGATGTACTGCTCTATATAGAAAGAGAAGATGCTACCATCACTTTGTGCCCTTGATTGTTGTGCACTTTTCCAACATTAGAATGATCCAAAACATCTAAGGCCACTGTCAAATTTCTGAATAGGTTAAAAGTGATTCAGTGGTCAAGTATGTCTTCTGATCTGAACCCAATCAAACACCTATGGGGAATTCTGAAAAGACAGGGTGAGCATCACTCTCCATCCAGCATCCAGGCTCTAAAACACGTCGTTCTTGAAGAATGGAAAAAGATAGATGTTGCAATGTGCCATCCAACTTATTCATTCCATTCCTAGAAGACTTGATGTTATTAAAAATCATGGAGGTCATACAAAATATTAAATGTAGTAGTTTTGGCTATGGGGTGTATTAATTTTTGCTCAACTAATTTAAGTAAAACTGAAGATTTTGTAATCTAAGTTATATTATTAACCTTACTTTCATGTTATGGGTTAAACAATTAGCCCCTTCCCGACCTACGCAGTAATGGTATGGCACAGTCAGGAAGGGTTTTGAACATACCACCATACTATTACAGTGGAAGCATGGTGTGCAGCGGGTGTCAGCTGTGTCATGCGGCTGACACTGTTCTCTAACACCCGGAGCTCCAATCGAATTAGTAGTTAATAAAAACAACATAAATTAGGTATTGTTATTATCATACCAACCCATAGAATAAATTTAACATGTTACTTATGCTATACTGCGAAAGGCAAAAAATAGTGTCAGGTTTGATGTTTTTTTTTTTTAATCCCACACAGAAAGAGTTAATAAAATTTAGTCAATAAGTTATAGGTACCCCAAAATGGTGTCATTAAAAGTACATCTCATCCCGCAAAAAATAATGAAAATGTACTCTTGGGGCTCATTCACAGTACACTATGATTCCACAGTAGCCTACACACAGTAAAATAAATTTTCCAATTTACTGGAAAGTGCACCAAATGTATGAAAGTCCATACGACGGAATCATAAATAAGTCTAAAACTATGAATGGGGTTTGTGTCTTGGGAAGGTACAAAGATAGACAGTATTGATAAATATGCCCCAATGTTGTCAATACACATGCTAATATACAGTGGGGAAAAAAGTATTTAGTCAGCCACCAATTGTGCAAGTTCTCCCACTTAAAAAGATGAGGCCGGCCTGTCATTGACACCATAGCTAGACCTCAACTATGAGAGACAAAATGAGAAAACAAATCTGGAAAATCACATTGTCTGATTTTTGAAGAATTTATTTTCAAATTATGGTGGAAAATAAGTATTTGGTCACCTGCAAACAAGCAAGATTTCTGGCTCTCACAGACCTGTAAGTTCTTCTTTAAGAGGCTCCTTTGTCCTCCACTCTTTTACCTGTAGTAATGGCACCTGTTTGACATTGTTATCAGTATAAAAGACACCTGTCCACAACCTCAAACAGTCACACTCCAAACTCCACTATGGTGAAGACCAAAGAGCTGTGGAAGGACACCAGAAACAAAATTGTAGACCTGCACCAGGCTGGGAAGACTGAATCTGCAATAGGCACGCAGCTTGGTGTGAAGAAATCAACTGTGGGAGCAATAATTAGAAAATGGAAGACATACAAGACCACCAATAATCTCCCTCGATCAGGGGCTCCACGCAAGATCTCACCCTGTGGGGTCAAAAGGATCATAAGAACGGTGAGCAAAAATCCCAGAACCACACGGGGGGAACTAGTGAATGACCTGCAGAAAGCTGGGACTAACGTAACAAAAGCTACCGTCAGTAATACACTACGCCGCCAGGGACTCAGATCCTGCAGTGCCAGATGTGTCCCCCTGCTTAAGCCAGTACATATGCGGGCCCGTCTGAAGTTTGCTAGAGAGCATTTGGATGTTCCATAAGAGTATTGGAAGAATGTCATATGGTCAGATGAAACCAAAGTAGAACTGTTTGGTAGAAACACAACTCGCCCCAAAACAGCCCTAAAACATCACTGCTCTAGAGGAGGTCTGCATGGAGGAATGGGCCAACATACCAACAACAGTGTGTGCCAACCTCGTGAAGACTTACAGAAAACGTTTGACCTCTGTCATTGCCAACAAAGGATATATAACAAAGTATTGAGATGAACTTTTGTTATTGACCAAATACTTATTTTCCACCATAATTTGCAAATAAATTCTTAAAAAATCAGACAATGTGATTTTCTAGATATGTTTTCTCATTTTGTCTCTCATAGATGAGGTCTACCTTTGATGTCAATTACAGGCCAGCCTCATCTTTTTAAGTGGGAGAACTTGCACAATTGGTGGCTGACTAAATACTTTTTTTCCCCTCTGTAATCTGTTAGTTCCCCAGCAGCCAGATCAGCATCATCCTTAACCTGGTCTAGTAGCACATCCCACAAAGTAGTCTCAAAACAGAATTGCAGCTCACCTTCATCCTCCACAGACCACTGTTTAACCTGCTTCCTGTTAATAGGGCACTTTTTAACTACTGGTCTATACACAGGGCAGAGGAAGACCAGATTGTGATTATTGATCTATATGAATCTTTGACATTCTCAAATAACAAGTTAGTTGTCTTCTCCTCCCTGGTAGAACACTTCAGAAACTGATAAAACTTAGGTAGTCTGATCAATTTACACATATGATTGCAGTCTTCTGTCACTAAACAGAAAAGGGGCACTGGGATACCTTTCCTGTTGCCATGCTAGCACACCAGAAAGAACCTCCCACGCAGTGTTGCTTGACGCAGATGGTGAGACGAACACTGCTACCATGATCGCAGCACAGAATTAAATTGGAAATTAAAACAGGCCAGGATCTCAATGTCTCTGAATCAATGATGCATCCATACAGTAACATGTCGGGGATGTCGCACATGCAACCAAGATTCTGTGAAACCCAGTAGACTACACTTCTGGAACTCCCTCCTTTTCAAGACTAACTCCTATAGTTCATCCATTTTCTTTACAGCAGAAAGTGCATCCCCTGTGATAGTCATGGGAACCAAAGGTTTAACACCATTTCCCTACTGTTTAACCTTTAAGGGTACCTGCAGGGTCTTGCTGGGTAGTCTGTTCTTTGGTTGTATACTCCTTCATACATTAATGTCCTAGCAGTTTTTCTGCTGCTAATAATAACATTATGGCTGCAGAACATTTTACATTTGTCTTTGAGGCTGGTAGCATGTACAATAAGAAGCCGCCTGCCCCCATCCACTATCCATTATACCTAGTTTGATTTATTTACATGTAATTCTGCCAAGAGTAACTGTACCATAGCAAACAAATAGCTGAGAAAAATCCACATGAGGATAATGTAGGAGATCCAGGTACACTGAACTGCAAATATAGGGCAAATACATGCAGGAATGAAGCAGCTGACACGGGAAGAGAGCAGCCTATGAGCACAGTCAAGAAAGCTGCTTGCTGGCTGTGAATAACATCCCATATGTAATCACACAAGCAGCCAGTCTCTATTAGACTTTATTAAATGAGACTGTTGTCTGAAAAGTTAGTGACAGGGGCACACCTCTAATGAGACGAGGTGAGGTGGCCGCCTCAGGCGGCACTGTCCTCACTGCTTGAAGGGGTGGCATTTTTACTTTTTTTTTTAACCTAAACCAGCCCAAGACAGGCTGCTCTGAAAACAAACTGAGCGGCACCTGTCCTGGGCTGGCTTAGGAGACGTCTGTATTTCAGCGAAGGCGGCGATGCTATGATGTCATTACGCCATCTGTGCTGAGACACAGACGTCCTATGCACGGGTGAAGAAGAGAAGGCTGGAGTAATCCCAGGAGGTAACAGCCTATTTACTTACCTATCCCCCCCCCATCCTGATCATGGCCGCCCCCCCCCTTCCCCTTCTGCTATAGGACACAGAAGGGGGAAGCAGAAGCGGCTGTGAGCAGGAGCGGGGATTGGTACGTGAGGCTAAATACTACTATTATTATACTCCGGGGTCTTTTCAGACCCCGGAGTATAATAATCGGAGACCCAGGGAAGGTGAGGGAACATAAAAACCAATGTTACTCACCTCTCCAGCAATCTGATGTTACTACCAGCAGGTTTCGGCCTCCACGTGAGCCAGGCTGATGTCATTATGTCGCGACGCCAGCCTTGGCCCACTTGACTTCTGTGCGACATTGAAAGGAGCCTAAAGCAGGCAGTGCACCGGAGAGCGCAGGATAGGTAAGTAACAGTGTTTTTTATGTTTGTCACCTCCCCGAATCTCCAATCATTATACTCTGGGGTCTGAAAAGACCCCAGAGTATAATAATAGTTCATGGGTGGGCCACTGTGGGTCATAACAGAGTGTGCAGGGGACACTGTGGAGCATAATAGAGTGTGCAGGGACCACTATGGGGCATAATACCGTGTGCAGGGGCCGCTGTGGGGCATTATAGAGTGTGCAGGGGAAACTGTGGGGCATCAAGAGTGTGCAGGGGCCGCTGTGGGGCACATAGAGTGTGCAGGGGCCGCTGTGGGGCATAATAGAGTGTGCAGGGGCAGCTGTGGGGCAAATAGAGTGTGCAGGGGCTGCTGGGGCGGGGGACCGCGCTGGGGCCGCTGTGGGGCATAATCCTGTGCAGGGGCCGCTGTGGGGCATATCCGTGTGCAGGGGCCGCTGTGGGGCTATGAGTGTGCAGGGGCCGCTGTGGGGCATTATATAGTGTGCAGGGGCCGCTGTGGGGCATAATAGAGTGTGCAGGGGCCACTGTGGGGCATAATAGAGTGCGCAGGGGCATTTATAAAAGCGTTCATTAAGGGACATCAATTATATAAGGGGGTATCATTCATTTATATAAAGGGTCATTAGGGGAGCAGTATTTATGTCAGGGGGAATCAGGTGAATAATAATAGGGGCAATTAATTAAAGGGCTTGTTCAGGATAACCACTTTATTAATATGAGACCAGGGAAAGTGATTAAAAAAAAAAAAAAACTACTCACCTGTCCCTTGTGCTCTGATGTCTCTCACCGCGGTCTGGTTCTGCAACTCTGGTGTTTTCTTCTGGCGCAAGTCCCCACCGCACATGACTGCTGAGGTGGCTGACATGGGACTTCACAGTGCTGTGGGGAAGAAATCACCGGAGCAGCAGGACTGGAACATGCTGGAAGACACTGGAGAACCTTCCATAGCCTCATATTAAAAAAGTGGTTATCCTGGACAACCCCTTTAAGGTGGCACTTGGGCTTTAATAAAGGGACTTTTCAGCTCCCCCGGATCATCTGTATGAAGGGGCTATGGCGCCTGTTTATATCACACGCTGTCTGTTTATAGTGACCGTGTGATGTAATTACAGCCTTGTCACATAGACGTGTATAGGACGAGGATGTAGTTACATTACATGGCCGCTATGAGATGAATGACAGTATGTAAACAGAGAAACAGTCACGGAACTTACACAGGTACCATAGTTCATTCAAACAGCTGATCAGTAGGGGTCCTGGGTTTTTGAGCCCCACTGATTATTTTATTAATGACCTAGAAAACCTTTTAATTAGGAAACCTATGGGGCATTAATAAGGGGGCACTATTAATGGGGGTACACACGGACATTATTAATATAAATATGCACTTGGGAGTATTATTCATTATGGGGGTTATCTCTTATATACAGTACAGACCAAAAGTTTGGACACAACTTCTCATTCCAAGAGTTTTCTGTATTTTCATGACTATAAAAATTGTAGATTCACACTGAAGGCATCAAAACTATGAATTAACACATGTGGAATTATATACTTAAGAAAAAAGTGTGAAACAACTGAAAATATGTCTTATAGTCTAGGTTCTTCAAAGTAGCCACCTTTTGCTTTGATTACTGCTTTGCACACTCTTGGCATTGTCTTGATGAGCTTCAAGAGGTAGTCACCTGAAATGGTTTTCACTTCACAGGTGTGCCCTGTCAAGTTTCATAAGTGGGATTTCTTGCCCTATAAATGGGGTTGGGACCATCAGTTGTGTTGTTCAGAAGTCAGGTGGATACACAGCTGATAGTCCTACTGAATGGAGTGTTAGAATTTGTATTATGGCAAGAAAAAAAGCAGCTAAGTAAAGAAAAACGAGTGGCCATCATCACTTTAATAAATGAAGGTCAGTCAGTCCGAAAAATTGGGAAAACTTTGAAAGTGTCCCCAAGTGCAGTGGCCAAAACCATCAAGCGCTACAAAGAAACTGGCTCACATGAGGACCGCCCCAGGAAAGGAAGACCAAGAGTCAACTCTACTGCGGAGGATAAGTTCATCCGAGTCACCAGCCTCAGAAATTGCAGGTTAACAGCAGCTCAGATTAGAGACCAGGTCAATGCCACACAGAGTTCTAGCAGCAGACACATCTCTACAACAACTGTTAAGAGGAGACTGTGTGCAGCAGGCCTTCATGGTAAAATAGCTGCTAGGAAACCACTGCTAAGGACAGGAAACAAGCAGAAGAGACTTGTTTGGGCTAAAGAACACAAGGAATGGACATTAGACCTGTGGAAATCTGTGCTTTGGTCTGATGAGTCCAAATTTGAGATCTTTGGTTCCAGCCACCGTGTATTTGTGCGACGCAGAAAAGGTGAACGAATGGACTCTACATGCCTGGTTCCCACCGTAAAGCATGGAGGAGGAGGTGTGATGGTGTGGGGGTGCTTTGCTGGTGACACTTGTGGATTTATCCAAAATTGAAGGAATACTGAACCAGCATGGTTACCACAGCATCTTGCAGAGGCATGCTATTCCATCCGGTTTGCGTTTAGTTGGACCATCATTTATTTTTCAACAGGACAATGACCCCAAACACACCTCCAGACTGTGTAAGGGCTATTTGACCAAGAAGGAGAGTGATGGGGTGCTACGCCAGATGACCTGGCCTCCACAGTCACCAGACCTGAACCCAATCGAGATGGTTTGGGGTGAGCTGGACCGCAGAGTGAAGGCAAAATGGCCAACAAGTGCTAAGCATCTCTGGGAACTCCTTCAAGACTGTTGGAAGACCATTTCAGGTGACTACCTCTTGAAGCTCATCAAGAGAATGCCAAGAGTGTGCAAAGCAGTAATCAAAGCAAAAGGTGGCTACTTTGAAGAACCTAGAATATAAGACATATTTTCAGTTGTTTCACACTTTTTTGTTAAGTATATAATTCCACATGTGTTAATTCATAGTTTTGATGCCTTCAGTGTGAATCTACAATTTTTATAGTCATGAAAATACAGAAAACTCTTGGAATGAGAGGGTGTGTCCAAACTTTTGGTCTGTACTGTATATAAAAATGAGTTTGTTTCTGTCTGTCTGTCTGTCTGTCTGTCGTTCTTTATGCGCGACCAAACGACTGGACCGATCCTCACCAAATTTGGCACACATGTACATCAGGTGTCTGGGAATATTATAGACTAAGTCTCAGCTCTCTTGGATGTACCGTTCCTGAGATACAGTATTCCCAAAAAATTACCAACATTAGCTAATACAAGCCTGCAATTCTTTCACTCATATTCCAAATGCCATACACACGGTCACATGTCCCTTATCAGCCAATAAGAGCTCGCAGGCGCTTACTCTCCTCAGGCACACAGGTTTCCATAGCAACCAAGCTATTTATGACCTGTATTAGTCAATAGCAGTTCGCAGGTCCTTAAATATTCAGTCATATCACGTGTATCAGCCAACATAAGTTCACATTTCATTTACCAGGTTTCCATAACAACACAGCCATAAATAGACTGTACCTATACTGCACTGCCATACTGGATGTCAAGTGCAAAACTGGCCAATTCTTATGGGGCCACTACACAAACAAAAAATGAAATGTACCCGTGCGAAGCCGGGTCCTTCTGCTAGTATTATATATTTTATAATTGGGGTAGCAGCAGGATAGGTGTGCAGGTGAGGACAATGTGGGTCAGGTGCCTAGAAAAGTGAGGAGCCAAAGATGTCTGTGTTGCAAACTTTACAGAGACAAGTCACAGCTGGAAGAAATGGTCATGGCGGTCCAAAGGGAAGAGAAGGAAAATGTGAAGGTTTAGTCAGAGACGTCACCTGTATGTCACAAAATGTTACTGCCCTGTATTCACTTAAATGATAGAGGATAAATACTGGGCTTCAAAATTCCCCACCCAAAATTCCCACTCGGTGGGAATTCAGCCTGACCACAGCCAGGCTGAATATAGGTGTGTTGCTTGGTGGATGGACGAACCTGCATGGCTCTCATTCACTTCGATTGGAGTGCCAAAGAACTGTTCTCAGCTATCTGCGGCGCTCCTATTATAGAGAATGAGGGCCACGTGGGCTCGTCCATCCACCAAGCAGAAGATGTGTGAAGTTACTTTCATTGTTAATGCCATGTTGCTGATCTGATACTGAAGTAATACAGGAGGAAGAATTCTTAAAAACTCTTTTATAACTTTGTATATTGTGTATATTGTGCGATGATAGCAGCGTGTGAAGCTAATAGCATGGAAACTAATTTTTTTTTTTTTTCCGGGTGGGGGGGGGCGTCTTTCTATAGTCCGCCTCAGGCAGCCAAGAGGCGCTAGGTTCACCACTGGTTAGTGACCATTTATAGTCTGAACTGCAGCCCCTGAATCACCTTATAACCTCCTTAGGGACCCTAGGTCTAGTACTAGCTCCACATGGTGTTGACTTCCTTATAGCAAATAACGCTAGGTTCAGGGGCGTAAATACCGGGGTAGCAGCAGAAGCGGCTGCCCCTGGGTCCGGGACATTAGGGGGCCCGGCAGGCCCCCGATGCTTGTCAAATGTTAGCCTTGGGGCCCAGTCATTCCTAGTTACGCCACTGACTAGGTTCACACTAATCCACTTAAAAAGCATTTACCCGCGGAAACCCGCGGACCCCATAAACTATTGAGGTCATCTGCTTATTTATTCCTGTTTCCTTATGGACAAACCCATAAACCACTATGTTGGAGAAGATAATAGAAAGGTAAATATTGCATTGAATGTACAGATGGGACGCAGATGATGGTTTGGAGAATAGGTTGGGGAGGGGGCCCAAGCTGAACTTTAGCACCAGGGCCCATGAGTCTTTAGTTATGACCCTGATTTGAGCCAGAATTATATCACAGTTTGCTCAGTAAATCCTTATCTTATGAAGAATGATTAAACATGTACTACAAAATTTTTACCACTAGATGGTGGAGCTACTTAATTTTCACACAAAGTCTTTTAGTAAGTGAAGTTTAAAGTAAGGCAGACATTATAATAATTACAACAGAGAACACACAACCCAGAATTGTAAAGCCAAGTTCACATCTACATCAGAGTCTCCATAGGAGATCCCTTTGCAATGTCCACCTAAAAATCAACAGAGGAAAAAGTCCTACATGGTGGACACCGCGCGAAGACACGCGGCCAGCAGGGGCGCGCGGCCAATTGGGCCCCCATTTCTGGCCCCAGGCGCACCGCTAATGAGGCGAGGTGAGGCGGCCGCCTCAGGCGGCACTGTCCGGGGAGGCGGCATTTTACTATTTAATGTAAACCAGCCCAGGACAGGCCGCTTTAAAAAAAAAAAAAAAAAAAAACAGAGCTGAGCGCGGCCTGTCCTGGGCTGGTTTACAAGACGTCGCATCTCAGCGCAGGCGGCGATACAATGACATCATCACGCCGCCTACGCTGAGACACAGACGTCGCGGACAAGAAGAGGAGGAGGCGGCGGCTGCATCAAGGCATCGCAGGTGAGTATAGCTTTTTTTTATCTATATAAATAGGCCGTAACCTGTTGGAGTATCCCCGGCAGGTCAGGGCCTATTTATTTACCTACCCCGCGTCTGCTCGTGGCCGCCCCCGCTTCCCCTTCTGCTATGGGCCGCAGAAAGGGAAGCGGATGCCGCTGTGAGCGGCCGCGGGTATCGGTAAGTGAGGCCGCGGGCCGCAAATACTACTATTATTATACTCCGGGGTCTATTCAGACCCCGGAGTATAATAATCGGAGGCCTAGGGTTGGTGAGGGAACATAAAAAACAGTGTTACTCACCTCCTGCGATCCGATGTAACTCCGAGCAGGCTTGAGGCCTGTGGTGACGTCATCAGGTCGCGTCGCCGGCCTGATCACGTGGCGTGTGTGCGCAATTAAACAGGGCCGAAAGCTGCAAGGAGTGCACCGGTGTCCAGGATAGGTAAGTAACTCTGGTTTTTATGTTTGTATTCTCCCCTGGGTCTCCAATCATTATACTCTGGGGTCTGAAAAGACCCCAGAGTATAATAATAGTTCATGGGTCGGCCACTATGGGGCATAATACCCTGTGCAGGGACCACTGTAGAGCATAATACCCTGTGCAGGGGCCACTCTGGAGCATAATACAAGTGCAGGGGCCACTATAGAGCATAATACCGAGTGCAGGGGCCACTATAGAGCATAATACAAGTGCAGGGGCCACTATGGAGCATAATACCAGTGCAAGGGCCACTATGGAGGATAATACCAGTGCAGGGGCCACTATGGAGCATAATACCCTGTGCAGGGGCCACTCTGGAGCATAATACCAGTGCAGGGGCCACTATGGAGCATAATACCGTGTGCTGGGGCCACTATAGAGCATAATACAAGTGCAGGGGCCACTATGGAGCATAATACCAGTGCAGGGGCCAATATGGGGCATAAAACTGTGTGCAGGAGTTGCTGCGGAACATAATACCGTGTGCAGTGGCCAATGCGGGGCATAATACCGTGAGCAGGGGCCACTATGGAGCATAATACCGTGTGCAGGGGCCGCTGAGAGGCATAATACAGTGTGCAGGGGCCGCTGCGGGCCATAACACTGTGTAATACTGTGTGCAGGGGCTGCTGTGGAACATTATAGTGTGTGTAAATGGGGCGCTATAAACATGGGCTATGGCACCTGTTTATATTATACGCTGTCTGTTTATAGTGACTGTGTGATGTAATTGTAGCCTTGTCACATACTGTAGACATGTACAGGACGAGGCTGTAGTTACATTACATGGCTGCTATGAGATGAATGACACTATGTAAACAGAGAAGCGGTCACGGCGCTTACACAGGTACCATTCAAACAGCTGATCAGTGGGGGTCCTGGGTTTTTGAACCCCACTGATTAGTTTATTAATGACCTGGAAAACCTTTTAATTAGTTAACACCTGGGGTATTACTAATAAGGGGCACTATTTATACAGGGTACACACGGACATTATTAATATAAAGATGCACTTGGGAGTATTATTCATTATGGGGGGTTATATCATTTATTTTATAATTGGGGGTAGCAGCAGGATGGGGGCTTTGTGTAGGTGAGGACAATGTGGGTTGGATGCCTGGAAAAGTGAGGAGCCAAAGATATCTGTGTTGCAACCTTTATAGAGACAAGTCACAGCTGGAAGAAGTGGTCATGGCGGTCCAGAGGGAAGAGAAGGGAAATGTGACCGATTAGTCAGAGACGTCACCTGTAAGTCACAGAATGTTACTGCCCTGTATTCACCTAAATGATAGAGGATAAATACCTGAGTGATGGGGGTCTGTCTGCTGAGACCCCCACTGAGCCTGAGAATTGGGTTTTTTCCCCCAACTAGGTGGGAATCCAGCCTGACCACAGCCATATATATAGGTGTGTCACTTGGTGGATGGACGAACCCGCGTGGCTCTCATTCACTTTAATGGGAGTGCCAAAGATAGCCGAAGTCCAGTACTCAGCTATCTGCGGGGCTCCTATTATAGAGAATGGGGGCCACGTGGGCTCGTCCATCCACCAAGCAGAAGATGTGTGAAGTTACTGTCATTGTTAATGCCATGTTGTTGATCTGATACTGAAGTAATGCAGGAAGAAGAATTCTTAAAAACTGTTTTATAACTTTGTGCATTGTGTATATTGTGCGACGATAACAGTGTGTTAAACTAGTAGCATGGAAACTCAGTTTTTTTTTTTTTTTTTTTTTGGGGGGGGGGCATCTTTCTATAGTCCGTCTCAGGCAGCAAAGAGGCTAGGTTCACCACTGCCTCCAATGAACCAGAACAACAGAGAGGAGACGCTAATTTGAACCAGAGATGAGCAAACTGATTCGTCACAAACCGGGTTCGGTTCCAAATTGTTCAGTTTTTAACAAAACTGAACACATGCCAATTTGTCTCGGACAAACTAAAATGGTCACCACATGTATTGTGCAGGAGAAATACAAAAGAGACATGTGTCTTGTGAGCCTGTGTGACGATCTACCATCACCTGACATCAGCTGAAGGCCTCTCAGTCAATAGACAGTGGTAGGTGGACACTTTACAATGCTGATGTCATATACACTATATAAGGTGCTGTAAGTATGATCATGAGACATTTGCAGTAATAGTGGAGATACAGAAGGATGTGTGATTCATCGCTGATACAGAGCAATGAGTTCTTAAAAAACTTACAATTGCAAGCAATAGAGTTACAGAATTTTAGGAATAGGATAGTTTAGTCAGATTTATTCAGTTACATGCAGATTAGTGATAGAATCATAGATTTTAGGAGAGATGGAGAATATCTGTGCTGCTGTTGTCAGTCTGACCGCAACATTGCTGCATGAATTCACAGACAAAGGACAGTTAACCCTTTCAATGCCCTTTGGTACGGGTTTTTTGGACAAGAGCTTAATTTTTTTTTTTCATTAAATACATAGCAACTGCTGTTCTAAGAGGAAAACATTGATTTTACCTGCGCTAATCTGCTTTTTCACCCAATATAAAGTCTCACAGCTTACACTAATCTGAAAAACTCTATTATTTAAGTGCTTTATTTCTGCTCTGTGAAGGAGTGTGGTGGTAATTTGACAAAATATTCTTTTCTTTAGCATTTATATTGTTGCTGCTCATATATACAGTCTCACAGCCTACAGTAATCTAAAAAAAACTGTTATATAAGGTTTTTTCAGCTCTGCTCACCCAATACACAGTGTGACGGAGTGTGCTAACCTGAAAAAATATTCTTTTCTGAAGTGTTTTTTTTTTTGTTGCTCATATGCACAGGCTCGCAGCCTACTCTAATCTGAAAAACTCTACGTTTTTTTTGGTTACCCAATATACATACAAACTGCTGCCATTTTAACAGCAAAAAAATCCAAGCTGACTGACGCTATTCCAGTTATTGACCAGATCACTCTTTTAGTGCTTTTAGTGCTTTGCTATTTTTCCTGAAATAGTTTTTTGTAAAAAAAAAAAGACATACACGCAGAATTGTTGCCAATCACTATTATATTTAAGAAGCCATGTGCAGTAAAATCACTGGAAACCATGTCTTCAACCATGTCTTCTTTGCTGACACAGTTCCCATTCTCTAGTAGTCATTTGGCATCTGCTGACAGAGATATTCCACAAAGCCCAAGGCTTCCTCTTCTCCCTCTTCTTGATGACTTGGATGAGAACTTGACAGTGTTTTTTTTTTTGATGTAGAGGAGATAGAGGTGGAAGACATGGGTGTTGGTGGAGATAGTAGTGGCAAGGGTTTTGCTACTGGTAGTAGTGCTGGTAGGGGCACTATGGGGAAATCTGTAAGGAATTGTGAGGGCATAGATGTTAGGAACCAAACCAGTGCCGCACAGAGTTAGTCTTAGGAAATCCAGACCCACCCCTGTACACTAAGGTAAAACAGCGCCGAGCATCCAGCGTCCCTGAACCGAAGCAGAACTAGCCTCCAGAGGTCTTTGCCAGAGCTCCTGATGGTGGAGTTGGACTTGGTCGCTACCTTCAGCCAGAACCGCAACAGTCCTAAGGGCGCAGAGCGCATGGTGCACCACAAGTCACAGAAGGGCCCTGGAATCCAAAAACCACTCACCTGAGCAAGTTTGTAGGCAGATGAATACTGGAGAGCTGGAGAAGATGCAGTAACAGATTTTCTCCAGAAGGTGGCAGCGCAGTAAAATTATCTAAGGTGTAAGGAGAGTCAAAGACAAGCCGGGTCGATTTCAGGAGGTCACGAGGTACAGAATCAGCGTTCAAGGAGAGATGGTCTGGAAGGCAAGCCGTGGTCACAAACGGAGGGAGCAAAAAAAAAAAAAAAAGAGGCAGCAGAATAAGATCGAAGGTCGGGACAGAGTACGAGGAGGAGCTGACACCCAGGGAAAATGAATAACCAGCGAGAGCAGAGCGCTGGAAGGGAGGCTAAATAGACAGGTGAGTGCAGGGAAGTTAACCCCTAGCAAAGCGAGCGCGCCGGAAAGTGTGAGCACCGGAGCGGCACCTCACATCACTACTGCAGAGGCATCAGCTCCGGTCCTAACAATAGAGGAATGATGGTAACATTACTGAATCCAATGATCATTCTATTGCAGATAAGACCTGGCAACTGGGTCAGGGTTTTTTATACATTATCAAATGACAAATTGAGGGCAAAGTGCAAAATCTGCAAGCTGATAAATAGCCAAGGGTGTTCAGACACACGGGTAGGAACTAGGTGTCTCCCTGCTCACATGAAAAGGCGTCTCCAGCTTATGTGGTAAAATGGAATTGGCAGTGGCACCAAGTGAGCAAGACCATTCTATTCATACTCACCATGATCATCTTTGTAGGCAGGCCACATCCGCACCCGTGGATCCTTCTGTTTGTCCTCCTACTCCTCCACCACGCCAACATCAGTCATCATCCATACAGGAATCCAGTGTGTCTCCAGTAAAAATCCACTGCATTTCACCAACTGATGGCAGCGCACAGTCTCAATGGAGATTACCTAGCCACCATTATTTCTCTAGAAAAGCTGTCCCTGCTTGATGTCGTGATTTGGACCTCCTCTTGTAAATGTCCATGTGGGTAAAGGTGCATGCCACCATCAATAAATAGAGCAGCAATTATGAGCAGGGACAATACATAGCTTTCATGGCCCACTGGGTCAATGTTTTGAGCGTCAGAGGCCACAGTCTAGAAACGCAGCTAGGCCCAATGTTTTCTAACATCACCTTATGGTTCCTCCATACTGGAACATATCCCTTCTCCTTTACTGGATTCTTTACTTTTCCCTTTCTCTGTATTTCTGTCTTCACAATTCAGCTCTTATAAACTTTCAGAATAGTTTCCATTTTCTACCTCCTCTATACTCCCCCTCTTGTAATTCTTCTTTTGTTCCTCCCTCCCCCTTCTCATATTTTTTTTTCTATATTCTCATTTATTACTTTATTCATTTCAATTCAATTCATTCTGTGATCTTTCCTCACATTTGACTTTCTTTTTTATACCTTTCCTGCTGTCTTTCATCATTCAGTCAATACCTAAGCATTACTCTTATCCCAGTCACTTCCGGTAACATAGATTTAAATTCCTCTATTGCTTTACCTACTTCTGCCCTGCAT
>CAMRHE010001795.1:0-34395 GCA_947044405.1 Leptodactylus fallax | reverse complement strand
GCACCTACAATGTAGCTAGTATAACATGTATTATACACCAGTCACATCCAGAGCTGCACCTACAATGTAGCTAGTATAACATGTATTATACACCAGTCACATCGAGAGCTGCACCTACAATGTAGCTAGTATAACATGTATTATACACCAGTCACATCCAGAGCTGCACCTACAATGTAGCTAGTATAACATGTATTATACACCAGTCACATCGAGAGCTGCACCTACAATGTAGCTAGTATAACATGTATTATACACCAGTCACATCCAGAGCTGCACCTACAATGTAGCGAAAGTTACCCAGCCACCGGGCGCACTACAATGTAGTGCTAGTATAACATGTATTATACACCAGTCACATCGAGAGCTGCACCTACAATGTAGCTAGTATAACATGTATTATACACCAGTCACATCCAGAGCTGCACCTACAATGTAGCTAGTATAACATGTATTATACACCAGTCACATCGAGAGCTGCACCTACAATGTAGCTAGTATAACATGTATTATACACCAGTCACATCGAGAGCTGCACCTACAATGTAGCTAGTATAACATGTATTATACACCAGTCACATCCGCAGCTGCACCTACAATGTAGCTAGTATAACATGTATTATACACCAGTCACATCCAGAGCTGCACCTACAATGTAGGGGTAGTAAAACGTGTATTACCCACCACCCCCCAGAGCTGCACCTACAATGGCTAGTATAACATGTATTATACACCAGTCACATCGAGAGCTGCACCTACAATGTAGCTAGTATAACATGCATTATACACCAGTCACATCGAGAGCTGCACCTACAATGTAGCTAGTATAACATGTATTATACACCAGTCACATCGAGAGCTGAACATGATTATACACCAGACACCAGAGCTGCACCTACAATGTAGCTAGTATAACATGTATTATACACCAGTCACATCGAGAGCTGCATCCTACAATGTAGCTAGTATAACATGTATTATACACCAGTCACATCCGCAGCTGCATCCTACAATGTAGCTAGTATAACATGTGTAGGGAACTGCCATTTCTACTAGTATATAATGTATCTGGCTTCTTTGCCCCTGCAGTTTGGCTTCAGAGACCCCAGGCATTCAGTGCAAGTTTTGTTTTGTAAATACAGTGAGTCAGACACATGTGAGGCAGAGCTGCTGGGGGGAGAGATGTGAGCAGAGCTGCTGGGACAGACATGTTATGTCTGGGGGAGTCTAAGAGCCACTTGTTCCTCTTTACTTCACAGTATATAGTTAGGTATGTGTTACCCCCTATATACTCACAGGACCTAGCTAGTAACCGTAGTTAGGGATCCATATATATATATAGTTCAGGGCAGTGATAGGTTAGGCTTCCGAAGGCCAACTAGCTAGTTAGAGGCCCGGTGGCACTAGTAGTTTAGCTGGCAGGTTAAGGACTCAGTGTTAGGGTAGTCAGGCCTGCATCTACTGCCGTCACCGTCGCCCTGTTTGCTGCCTGTGAAGAATCTCACCATCATCATCATCTCCTGATCGGCTGTCTGTCATCTCCTGGAAGAATCCGAGGATCCACAGTCATCCACAGGGGCCCCTGCATCTCTTCTGTTGCCTGGAGGTATTGTGCACCGGACTCTTGCTATATATCTATATATATATACCCGGGTATATAACCTAAGACGGTTGAGGACTTGCTGGTTGTTGTAGTATTGCTGTGTTCTGAGTATATTTTATGTATGTATTATTACCCTGTTGATTCTTATAAAGCTACTGTTATAACCTTATGTGGTATCTGTATGTATTCTTCAGACTGTGAGATTAGTACAGTGATCCTAGTTAAGGCTACTAACTGTACTTCATGGGTAAGTCCCAGGAAGAGATCCTCCCTGTAATACAGAGGCTCTATCCTGGGTGGAGGCCCCGATATATTTCATATATGTTCCCACTCTTCCCTTCAGCGAAGGCTTCAGGTCCCATTATACACACAGGTCAGCGCCAGAGTCTGTTGCGGGAGGGATAATACTCATACCCCCCCCCAAATAGGGCTACACATGTATTATACACCAGTCACATCCGCAGCTGCATCCTACAATGTAGCTAGTATAACATGTATTATACACCAGTCACATCCAGAGCTGCACCTACAATGTAGCTAGTATAACATGTATTATACACCAGTCACATCCGCAGCTGCACCTACAATGTAGCTAGTATAACATGTATTATACACCAGTCACATCCAGAGCTGCACCTACAATGTAGCTAGTATAACATGTATTATACACCAGTCACATCCGCAGCTGCATCCTACAATGTAGCTAGTATAACATGTATTATACACCAGTCACATCGAGAGCTGCACCTACAATGTAGCTAGTATAACATGTATTATACACCAGTCACAATCGAGAGCTGCACCTACAATGTGCTGATAACTGTTTATACACCGTCATCGGCTGCACCTACAATGTAGCTAGTATAACATGTATTATACACCAGTCACATCGAGAGCTGCACCTACAATGTAGCTAGTGTAACATGTATTATACACCAGTCACATCCAGAGCTGCACCTACAATGTAGCTAGTATAGCATGTATCATACTCTGGCTACATCCAGAGCTGCACCAGCAGTCCAGCCCCAGGACTCGTGGCCATCCACGTGCAGACACAATCTTCCTCCTCCTCACTTTCAGCTGGTTTTCAGTTGCAGTAATGTTTGCAATAAATCTCACTTTGCTCCAGTCACACTGAGAGCTGCCTTCACAATCCTCTTGTTACATCAAGTCTCCAGCCACCTCCAGAGCTGCACTCTGAATTCTGCGGTTACATCCTCACACTCACTCCCAGAGCTGTATTTCCACTTCTACAATCACATCTCGTCTTAGGAGACGGATTCATCGCTTACATTTCTGAGGCCGCCCTTCTTCAGGGAATTCTGCACATGAGACAGACTCAGCCCCACTCCGATGCTATAAATCTGCATATGTGAACATTCCCTTAGGCTCTAGTTACGTCCCAAGCTACATGAGCGGTTCCGCTCTGTACTATTAGCAATCCATCCTCCCTGTGCCCGCAGTTTGCTGCATTGCATTGTAGGAGATGTAGCTTTTCCCCCACAGGGTATACTAACAGTGAACCAGCAGGGGGCAGCGGAGAGGGGCGACGTCTGACATCCTGAGAGCTAAAGCCAGCAGCACCTATGCACCCCATATGGAGGCCACCCAGCCATGGGTTAATTCTAGTGATAAGAAAGTATGTGCCCCCCTTTCCCGGTGGTGCCAGGCACCATTGTTATATATATTGATTGGCACGGGTAACCACAGCTCGCAGCGTCTCCCGGCGCAGGGGCGGAACGCTTGCTCATAATGACTGCTGGTGAAGGTGATAATCTGCGTGCGAGCGAGAGACACAAATAGCCCGGGCTGAGGAGGCTCAATAACACTGTGCTCATCGCTGACTAACAAGCTGTCACATCCACACTGCTGCCGGGCGCTGGGGGCCAGAACATTGTGTGCCGCCGCGGCAGTGACGGCTGCCGGGGACCTATTTATAGGCGGCTTCTGTGGGGGCCATTCTGTAAATCTCCGGAAAACTGGGTCAGAACTTTTATAAAGTCTCTCTGATTGGTGATCGCCATGATGAGGCTCTGCGGCGCCTCCAGTGACCATGGGCAGTATTGTCCATGACAGGTGACATCATCAGACAGCCGGTGAATCACTGCTCCATTGCCGCCACATCACATTGCCATGGTAACCAGGGCAGCCTGATGACATCACCCTTTGGCCTGCGGTTACATAGGTTATGTCAGGGCCACATTGGGCTCTGTGTCTACCTCAACCCTCCCCACATAGGCCCAGTCTGGGTACTTGCCAAGGCCGGCCTGGTGCGGACTCCAGTTCCCACTTGGCCACATCTCTAGATCTCCTCCTCCACATTTAGTTTGGCCGATCCCACACCTGACTACATGACTGTTCAGAGAGCGAGATTGTGCTGCCCAAGAGGACTGAGACCGCTCTCTGCAGGGAGAGAGAGGGACCCATACTGACTGAGAGATGGGTGCAGAGACATAGAGAGTCAGCCATAGCAAAGTGTGACTGACAGATTGCTGCTAGGCCAGAGACTGCAGAGAGAGAGAGTGAGGTATACATGAGAGAGACTGCTGCCGAGAGAGACTCTTATAACCTTCAAGCCTGCAGATTCCTATAAGGCTCTTGTTACCACCAAATCCATTGCCTCCCGTAAGACTCATGTAACTACCAAGCCAGTTGTCTCCTAGAGGACTCTTGTAACCACCAAGCCAGTTGTCTCCTAGAAGACTCTTGTAACCACCAAGCCAGTTGTCTCCTAGAAGACTCTTGTAACCACCAAGCCAGTCGTCTCCTAGTAGTCTCTTGTAACCACCAAGCCAGCCAATTGTCTCCTAGAAGACTCTTGCAACCAACAAGTCTGTTGCCTACATTGGTCACTGCAAAGAGCTATGATGGTATTACCTGAAGCTACCATACGTGCTCTGTTCTACTATGCTGTGGGCCTTGCCAAGAGTGTAACCACCAAGAGCTGCAGCCTCATCAAGAGACTTTCTTTAACCACCAGTCTATTTGCCACTTGTAAGATATCTGTAACTCCTGTTGCCTCAAGACTTTGGTTACCGCCAGGCCCAAGTCCTTGTGTAAGACTCTTGTAACCACCCAGCCGTCTGTCTCCTCACCAATTCTGTTGCCTTCTATAAAACTGTTGTAACCACCAAGCCTGTTGCCTCCCATAATTCTCTTATATAACCACCAAGCCTGTTGCTTCCTGCAGGACTCTTGTAACCACCAAGCCTGTTGCCTCCCGTAATTCTCTTAGATAACCACCAAGCTTGTTGCCTCCTATAAAACTCTTGTAACCGCCAAGCTTGTTGCTTTCTGTAGGACAATTTTACCCACCAACTCATGCCTTCTGTAAAGCTCTGGTAGTTACCAAATCTGTTGTCTCCTTTAAGACTTTTATGTAACCACCAAGCCTGTTATCCCTTGTAATTCTCTTATATTACCACCAAGCCTGTTGCCTCCTGTATGGCTCTATCGATACCTCATTTTGAGTAAAACCTCCATTCCCACTAACCTCCTGTGCCCCTCTGAGTTGTTAGACCGTCCTCAGGTCGGGGCCCTAAGACAAACCACTGTTAGAGCCAATTATCCTGGTAAAGACTGACCCCTTACACATAGTAGGTGACATTCTGCTGGGGCACGGTCTGGCAGTTGTGCCCACCATGACCTCCCTATGGGTATCCTTGTATCTCACTGGGGTCTCGCACCCCGGCTCACCACACAGGGGACGTGTCCAGCTCTTACAGCTTGTTAGATCATCTCCGGGAAGTGAGAAAATCTCCCGTTTCCTGAGCTGTAGAGATCCCAGGCCTGCTGAGGGTGTCGGCCATCATGAAGAGGGCAATAAAGGGTTAACAGATTCTGATGAGCATATTTGAGCCGGGGAATTTTATATGAAGATTTTATTGAATCAGATTGTGATCTAATCCACATTCCCGGACAAGTCCAGTCCCGGCCGGAGGTGGCAGGAATCTGGGGGAATAGACGGGCCTGTGCGCCCCCTGGGGTCAGTTACGAGAAGGCTCCAGCAGATCCAGTGGGAGGGATCCCACTATAGCCATTACTGCTCGGGGTGCCCAGACAGAAGATGGGGCCCCTACGGTGCTGCCACGTACCCCTAATCTCCGGAGCTTGTCGTATAGCATGGTAGTCTGGTCTCCTGACCGGATCGGCTCTGCTGTATTCGCCGATATCGTAGAGCAGCCGCCATGGGGAGATGCTGGGGTATTCGGGGTTGCCCCAAACTGAGTGGGAGTGCCCATTTTTGGCCTTAACTTTGTAATGTGGTGAATGAGGTAGGAATGATGTTGGTGTTTGAGGGTTTTGAGCATAGGGCATAGACACCCTGCTTGGGGGCGCTATTACTTTTAGGGGCACTTTTAACATTGAGGATACTGTGCTAGGCACAGTGTGGGGCACTATGGGCACTATTACTACGGGGGCACTACAATGGGACCGCTTATTTTGAAGCACTTACTACTGGGGACATTGTAGTTAGTCCAGTTATATTGAGGGTACTATGTGGGCACTATTACTACCGTATGAGGGCAATATGGTGAGACGGTTAGGCCGAGTGTGCAGGTTGAGGGGAGGGGGGGTCCATTCTTTAACAGATTATACTCAGATGACACTCACGGTATAATCCGAGCACCTTCTGTCCTCCATTAATTTCAGTGCGGGGATCCGTTCCGTTCCAATCCATTTTCATAGAGCAACAAAGGACTCGCTTTATAAATATTGGAGCGGAGCATTGTATCGCCCCGCCAAAGAGCCAAGGTCTGCACACTCGGCTGTGTGATGTGTGATGCCTTACACTGTTACTATCACTATCTGTTGGGCACGATTATGGTTGGGGGCACTGGCTGTTCACACTTATTTTGCGGCACTTGATTTTTGGGTACCATATGGGCGTTATAACTGACTGAGGACAATATGGGCTTGGTATAGATATTTGGGGGACTCTGCATGGCACCAGGTATTATCGGGGCACTGGGCAGCACAGCGCGGGCAGTATTATGGGCAGCAGCTGGAGGTCATTATTCGGCCTGACTCACACGGCAGATTTTGGAAAGGAACTCACGGTGAAGCGGAGACAGGGCGTGAGCCTCGTGCTGCAGATTCTGTGGGTGAATCAGGCGCGGAATCTGCGGAAAGATCAAGCAAGGCCTCAGGGCACGAGAGGAGGATTTTGGGATGACAAGGTGGGGGAAGGGGGTAGAAAAGTGAGAAACCAGAGATAGGAGGGCAGTGAACCCTGGAGAGACCATTCCTGGCTGGAGGAAGTCGTCATGGTGGTCAGGGCAGAACGGAGAAGATGAGGAAGATCCAAAAAGAAGGATCCATCCAGGGACAGGGTATATGGAGTTAGGGGGAGGGGGAGACATATGCATCGGGGCTCGTACCCCTAGTGATTAGTACCCCAGTAAGGCCCCCTGGTGGTGATAAATAGTATGAGCAGATTATATACAATGTAGCTACATAAATGGGTTACAGTGAATTATATAGTGTATGATATGTAGTATTACATGGTACTATGTGTATATAGTATGTTATTGTATATGTGCCAGTGTTTGAGGTGTTGTATAGTGAGTGATGTTGTATTACAGTGTACTATAGGATGGGTTTTATATTTACATACAGTATGATGTGTTGTGTGTTATATACAGTATGTTATATACTGTATATATGTGCAGTGTGTTATATACAGTGTATATGTTGTATGTCATATACAGTATATGTGCAGTGTTACATACAGTGTATATGTACAGTGCTGGCCAAAAGTATTGGCACCCCTGCAATTCTGTCAGATAATACTCAATTTCTTCCAGAAAATGATTGCAATCACAAATGCTTTGGTAATAAGATCTTCATTTAATTTGTCTTCAATGGAAAACCACAAAAAGAATTGTCAAAAAGCCAAATTGGGTATAATTCCACACCAAACATAAAAAAGGGGGTGGACAAAAGTATTGGCACCCTTTGAAAAATCATGTGATGCTTCTCTAATTTGTGTAATTAACAGCACCTGTTACTTACCTGTGGCACATAACAGGTGGTGGCAATAACTAAATCACACTTGCAGCCAGTTGAAATGGATTAAAGTTGACTCAACCTCTGTCCTGTGTCCTTGTGTGTACCACATTGAGCATGGAGAAAAGAAAGAAGACCAAAGAACTGTCTGAGGACTTGAGAAGCAAAATTGTTAGGAAGCATGAGCAATCTCAAGGCTACAAGTCCATCTCCAAAGACCTGAATGTTCCTGTGTCTACCGTGCGCAGTGTCATCAAGAAGTGTAAAGCCCATGGCACTGTGGCTAACCTCCCTAGATGTGGACGGAAAAGAAAAATTGACGAGAGATTTCAACGAAAGATTGTGCGGATGGTGGCTAAAGAACCTCGACTAACATCCAAACAAGTTCTAGCTGCCCTGCAGTCCGAGGGTACAACAGTGTCAACCCGTACTATCCGTCGGCGTCTGAATGGAAAGGGACTCTATGGTAGGATACCCAGGAAGACCCCACTTCTGACCCAGAGACATAAAAAAGCCAAAACTTACCTGAGAAAGCCAAAAACTTTTGGAAGAATGTTCTCTGGTCAGATGAGACAAAAGTAGAGCTTTTTGGGAAAAGGCATCAACATAGAGTTTACAGGAAAAAAAAAAGAGGCCTTCAAAGAAAAGAACACGGTCCCTACAGTCAGACATGGCGGAGGTTCCCTGATGTTTTGGGGTTGCTTTGCTGCCTCTGGCACTGGACTGCTTGACCGTGTGCATGGCATTATGAAGTCTGCAGCATAATGTAGGGCCCAGTGTGAGAAAGCTGGGTCTCCCTCAGAGGTCATGGGTCTTCCAGCAGGACAATGACCCAAAACACACTTCAAAAAGCACTAGAAAATGGTTTGAGAGAAAGCACTGGAGACTTGTAAAGTGGCCAGCAATGAGTCCAGACCTGAATCCCATAGAACACCTGTGGAGAGATCTCACAATGGCAGTTTGGAGAAGGCGCCCTTCACATCTCAGGGACCTGGAGAAATTCCAGCAGAGCATTGTAAGAAACTCATTGATGGTTACCGGAAGCGGTTGTTCGCAGTTATTTTGTCTAAAGGTTGTGCTACCAAGTATTAGGCTGAGGGTGCCAATACTTTTGTCCGGCCCATTTTTGGAGTTTTGTGTAAAATGATCAATAATTTGACTTTTTTTTTCATTCTCTTTTGTGTTTTTTCATTGCAAGCAAAATAAATGAAGATATTATTACCAAAGCATTTGTGATTGCAATCATTTTCTGGAAGAAATTGAGTATTATCTGACAGAATTGCAGGGGTGCCAATACTTTTGGCCAGCACTGTATATGTTGTATATTCAGTATATGTTGTGTGCTATATACAGTGTATATGTTGTGTTATATACAGTATATGTGCAGTGTGTTATATACAGTGTTATGTTGTTATTCAGTGTCGTGTGTTATACGTGCATATGTTGTTATATATAGTATACTGTATATGTGTAGTGTGTTATATACAGTGTATATGTTGTATATTCAGTATATGTGCAGTGTGTTATATACAGTGTATATGTTGTGTTATATACAATATATGTGCAGTGTTATATACAGTGTATCTGTTGCTTCACATATAGTTGCGCTGCAGCTTGTGTGGTGACCTCAGTACAGAGTGCAGGCTGCAGCCCCTGCCGGGATGCCTGGGCCCCCCCCACATCCATCCATTTGCACGCTGCATTTTCCACACTTCCCTTTTTACTTCTCTGCATTTTACGAGTCAGGAAAGCGAATCCAGGCGGAGCAGGGAGGACAGCTGTGAGGAGCGGGCGCTGAGGGTGGGACGTGTCCTGTCAGACGAGAGGCCCGAGGAGGCCGCTGAGAATGTGCAGACCCCACAGCTGTGCTACAGGCGGGGAGCAACAAGCCCTGAGACTGGGCCAAGATACCAAATATCATGGGGGCCACCAGCCGGAAATACTGAGAGGAGTGGTCCCAGGATCTACCAGAAATACTGAGAGGAGTGGTCCCAGGATCCACCAGATCACCCAGAGTACTGAGGGGAGTGGTCCTGAGATCTACCAGAAATACTGAGGGGAGTGGTCCCGAGATCTCCAGAACTACTGAGGGGGTGGTCCGAGTCTACCAGAACTACTGGGGGGTGGCGTCTCCAGTTTGGGGTGGTCCGGTCTCGATCTGGGGGTGGTCAGGATCCTCCAGATCACCCAGAGTACTGGGGGTTGTCTGGGGGGTGGTCCCTGGTCTCCGTCTGGGGGGGTGGTCCCGGGTCTCCGGGGGGGGGGGTCCCAGTACTGGGGGGTGGTCCCGGGATCTACCAGTACTGAGGGGAGTGGTCCCGGGATCTACCAGAAATACTGAGGGGAGTGGTCCCAGGATCCTCCAGATCACCCAGAAATACTGAGGGGAGTGGTCCCAGGATCTACCAGAAATACTGAGAGGAGTGGTCCCAGGATCCTCCAGATCACCCAGAAATACTGAGGGGAGTGGTCCCGGGATCTACCAGAAATACTGAGGGGAGTGGTCCCGGGATCTACCAGAAATACTGAGGGGAGTGGTCCCGGGATCTACCAGAAATACTGAGGGGAGTGGTCCCGAGATCGTTGGGGGTGGTCCGGGTCCTCGTCACCCAGAATACTGGGGGAGTGGTCCCGGGATCTACCAGAAATACTGAGGGGAGTGGTCCCGGGATCTACCAGAAATACTGAGGGGAGTGGTCCCGGGATCTACCAGATCACCCAGAGTACTGAGGGGAGTGGTCCCGGGATCTACCAGAAATACTGAGGGGAGTGGTCCCGGGATCTACCCGAAATACTGAGGGGGTGGTCAGGGATCTACCCGAAATACTGAGGGGAGTGGTCCAGGGATCTACCCGAAATACTGAGGGGAGTGGTCCCGGGATCCCCCAGAATACTGAGGGGGGGCCGGATCACCCAGAAATACTGAGGGGAGTGGTCCCAGGATCCTGGAGTGGTCCCAGGATCAATACCAGAAATACTGAGGGGAGTGGTCCCAGGATCTACCAGAAATACTGAGGGGAGTGGTCCCAGGATCCTCCAGATCACCCAGAGTACTGAGGGGAGTGGTCCCGGGATCTACCAGAAATACTGAGGGGAGTGGTCCCGGGATCCTAGTACCCAGAAATACTGAGGGGAGTGGTCCCGGGATCTACCAGATCACCCAGAGTACTGAGGGGAGTGGTCCCGGGATCTACCAGAAATACTGAGGGGAGTGGTCCCGGGATCCTCCAGATCACCCAGAAATACTGAGGGGAGTGGTCCCGGATCGATCCTGGCAGATCACCCAGAAATACTGAGGGGAGTGGTCCCGGGATCTACCAGAAATACTGAGGGGAGTGGTCCCGGGATCTACCAGAAATACTGAGGGTAGTGGTCCCGGGATCTACCAGAAATACTGAGGGGAGTGGTCCCGGGATCTACCAGAAATACTGAGGGGAGTGGTCCCGGGATCTACCAGATCACCCAGAGTACTGAGGGGAGGTGGTCCCGGGATCTACCAGAAATACTGAGGGGAGTGGTCACCCAGTCTGGGGAGGTCTACGTCTACAGAAATACTGAGGGGAGTGGTCCAGGGATCCAATCTACCAGAAATACTGAGGGGAGTGGTCCCAGGATCCTCAGATCACCCAGAAATACTGAGGGGAGTGGTCCCCAGATCACCCAGAAATACTGAGGGGAGTGGTCCCAGGATCACCCAGAAATACTGAGGGGAGTGGTCCCAGGATCTACCAGAAATACTAAGGGGAGTGGTCCCAGGATCCTCCAGATCACCCAGAAATACTGAGGGGAGTGGTCCCCCCCGCTGAGGGAGGGTCCGGGTACCAGAAATACTGAGGGGAGTGGTCCCGGGATCTACCAGAAATACTGAGGGGAGTGGTCCCAGGATCTACCAGAAATACTGAGGGGAGTGGTCCCAGGATCCTACAGATCACCCAGAAATACTGAGGGGGGTCCCGGGAGTGGTCCCGGGATCTACCCGAAATACTGAGGGGAGTGGTCCCGGGATCTACCCGAAATACTGAGGGGGCCCGCGGACCCCCCCAGGGGGAGTGGTCCCGGGATCTACCCGAAATACTGAGGGGAGTGGTCCCGGGATCTACCCGAAATACTGAGGGCCCGGGAGTGGTCCCGGGATCTACCAGAAATACTGAGGGGAGTGGTCCCAGGATCCTCCAGATCACCCAGAAATACTGAGGGGAGTGGTCCCGGGATCTACCCGAAATACTGAGGGGAGTGGTCCCGGGATCTCCCAGAAATACTGAGAGGAGTGGTCCCGGGATCACCAGAAATACTGAGGCGAGTGGTCCCGGGATCTACCAGAAATACTGAGAGGAGTGGTCCCGGGATCTACCAGAAATACTGAGGGGAGTGGTCCCAGGATCCTCCAGATCACCCAGAAATACTGAGGGGAGTGGTCCCGGGATCTACCAGAAATACTGAGGGGAGTGGTCCCGGGATCTACCCGAAATACTGAGAGGAGTGGTCCCAGGATCCTCCAGATCACCCAGAAATACTGAGGGGAGTGGTCCCGGGATCTCCAGCCCCAGAAATACTGAGGGGAGTGGTCCCGGGATCTACCCGAAATACTGAGGGGAGTGGTCCCGGGTCACCAGAAATACTGAGGGAGTGGTCCCAGGATCCTCCAGATCACCCAGAAATACTGAGGGGAGTGGTCCTGGGATCCACCAGAAATACTGAGGGGAGTGGTCCCGAGATCTACCCCCAGATCACCCAGAAATACTGAGGGGAGTGGTCCCAGGATCCTCCAGAAATACTGAGGAGAGTGATCCCAGGATCCACCAGATATACTGAGGGGAGTGGTCCTGGGATCCAGGCCAGATCACCCAGCAATACTGAGGAGAGTGGTCCCAGGTCCTCCGACTGAGGGGAGTGGTCCTGGGATCCTCCAGAAATACTGAGGAGTGATGGTCCCAGGATCCCCCCGAAATACTGAGGGGCGTGGTCCCAGGATCCTTCCCATCACCCCTAGAATACGACGAGTAATGCGGACACTTGTAGATCTTCAAACAGAGATCCCAAAAAGTGGGGTGTTACTGACAGCAGTAAAACTTTTTGGCCTTTTAATTTTCTGTGTCATTGGCCGCTGTGCACACTAGAGGCACATGTCACAGAGCATGCCCACAACACTCTGCCATACAAGTTAATAAGATATTGGGACAGCTTAGCTCTTCCTCCTCTCTCTACAGGTCACTGAGCATGCTCAAAATTCTCCCATATAGGTGACAGTTAATCTACTTCACTCTCTTTCCAGTAACCTCTGCACCTGTCATAGAGCATGCCCACAAGACTCTTACATATACGTCAATAGGTGATAGGAGCAGCTCATCTCTTCAGCACCCTCTGCATGTATGCATGCCCACAAGAATCCCCCACAGAAGTTGTTAATGTGGACAGCTCTACTTCTCACCTCCATATATTGTGACTTCTGCCCATGTCACAGAGCGTGCCCACTATAGTTTCCCATAATGGTCAATAGGTGATATGAACTGTTCCACTCTTACCCCTCCTTGCACAGAGCATGCTCACTTCACTCCCCCATATTAGTCAATAGGTGATGTGGACAACTCACTGCCTCCCCCTTCCTTCATAGCGACCAATGCTCATATCACAGAGCATGCCCTCAACACTGTCCTATACATGTCAATGTGTTATCTTCAGGCTGAGTTGTCCCTTGTCCGTGTGACTGCTACATTACAGATATTTCTGAACAGGAATTATTTAAATTACACTTACTGACAAAAAAAATATTCCACCCCCAGACAGAAATGTAGAATTGCTGCAAAACTCGTCCGTCTTGCAGTTACGCCTCAGATATGTAAATGATTACAGGTGTGATCTGATCAGACACTGGGCCTGGCCACAAGAGAGCGTAAACGTGCTTCCCCTGCTGTCCTATAAACAGGCTCTCAGAGGCTACTTTTGGGTAGTGTACCTTTTGGTGACAGATTGTTGACTACTAGACAAGTCTCTATGATACACATTTTGCTCAGTTGGCAGACTGCCCCCGGTGTCCTTAGTCCTCCATCCAGTTACACCTCCTCTTCTTCTTCAGGCTTCACAAGGAACACAATGGGGGGAACTTTTGATGCCAGTTTTGCTAGAGGTTGCGTTGGTGTTGGTGAGGACCAAAGGCTTGTAAACCTCTCTGCCCAGGTCAGTGCCATCAACAATCTCCAGACTTAATAATGGTCTTCGCCCAGGAGAACCCAGAGGAGCAAACTCCATGTCTATAGAGGTGGCCAAGTGTACCCTACCTAAGTCTATCGAAAGGCCTCGAACTCTGCCCCTGATTTATGGTCTACTGGGCGGGTGGAGTCACACAATGGAGAGGAGGGAAATAAAACTGTCCTACTCGGTGGCATCACCCCCTTCCTTACAGAGAAGACGACGTGATGACCCTCCCAGCTGTCGAGTGGTTCTGGCTGAGATATCAATAATCCATGAAGAATTCTCGTCTCCTGTAACCATATCATGATCTTCGCTGGTCGAGAGCCAGGAGCGGCGTTAGCAGCACAATAGCGGGTAGTGTGCCCAGGAGAAACGTCATCTCAGATGTTTGACTTCCCCGATCTATTACCTACTTGGAACACTAGTAAAGGATTAGTGGGGGGATGGAGTTTGCCAGCTGGACGGGGAAGGTTCACAGTGTATTTCTTCTCATTGCCTTCCAACCTTAGGAGAACTCAACCTGGAGACTGCGCGGGAACTTTGAGGTTGCACACGGAGCCTTGACTCTAGACACGTCTGTAACGTCACCATCGAGGAGCTGCAGATGTGCCGTAGTGTGGACAAGACCATCACAGTCGCCCATCTTAGGTCAGTCACGTCTACTCTGAAGACTATTCTTAGATTTTCGCACGGTCACACGTCTGTTCTGGTCAAGAATGAGACGCCACCCGCAGGCGCGACAAGTGGCACCCACCAGGTTTGGTTCTGTAACCACGGCCACGTTATTTTCAAGCTCCAGCCAACCGAGAGAAATATTCGCCAGGCTGGAAGCGGAAAGGCTCACGTGACCGCTGAGACCAATCCGTGTGCTCTGGAGAGGGATCGGTGACATCACTCACATAGGTAACCACCAGTTCTTCACCCATGACTGTCGAAGCCTCTGATTGGTTTCAGTGGTCATGTGACGCTTTTGGCAAGGGAAAGGGGACCAGGACTGTACAATGGAGCACCAGAGATAGGAATTAGGTTTTTGTTTTACACAGAGTTTGCTATAATTCCTGGACAACTCCTTTAAGCAAAGCCCCAAAACAGCCCATGCAGTTGGCAGAAATAACTTGTATCTACAACCAAAAGGCATGTCGTACCTTTATACAAAAAAACTCTACCAAGACTACTTGAGATGTGTATTGCCTGAAGACCCAGGCTAGCAGCTTCATAGGGATCTCAGGATCTGCTGCTCCTTTTACCCTCTCACAGCAGTCAGTCTCAGAGAGAGGTACAAGTTCTAGCTCCATATTTCTCCCCCTCCCCTCTGACTACAGACTACATGAGATGTGTATTGCCTACAGATCAAGCCTAGCAGCATCATAGGGATCTTTGGATCCACTGCTCCTTTTCCCCTCTCACAGCAGTGTCTCAGGTTCTAGCTCCATCCTTCTCCCCCTCCCCTCTGACTACAGACTACTTGAGATGTGTATTGCCTGCAGGCCCAGGCTAGCTGCATCATAGGCATCTCTGGATCCGCTGCTCCTTTTACCCTCTCGCAGCAGTGTCTCAGGTTCTAGCTCCATCCTTCTCCCCCTCCCCTCTGACTACAGACTACATGAGATGTGTATTGCCTGCAGATCCTGGCTAGCAGCATCATAGGCATCTCTGGCTCCGCTGCTCCTTTTACCCTCTCACAGCAGTCAGTCTCGGAGAGGGGCAAAAGTTCCAGCTCCCTCCCCCTCCCTTCTGACTACAGACTACTGGAAGGGGAGGAAGACGACACTATAAGATGGTACAAAAAGACAAGACCTTTTTCTTTTGGTCACATGACAATACTTTATTATTTGGCAGATGACATGGCTTCCAGGTTAAAGGTTATCTTCCTGTACAAATATACATCCGACACACACAACAGGGCAGGATACGGAGCAGGTATCCCACAGCGGACATTCACCAGGACCACTTGTATATTCCGGCGGTGTGACACCCCCTGCCCACACCTGATAATATTACATCCCATAATGCCTCAGGGCAGAGATCAGCCTTAATATTAGGGAGGAGTTCTCTCCTGTGCTCATCGCTGCCCCCATTGAGTAATGCACTTTATATAAGCTGCCAAAAAGTGTGGGGACGAAGGGAAGTGACAACGGGTTTGAGCACATTTCTGCTTCACGAGTGGTTGTCACTGTTCGCACCCATTCTGCTCGATGCTTTGGCACTATTATAATACGGACGCCCAGTAGATGAAGATGAATGTCGAGATTGTACAGGTGTGAATGATGGGGGTGGTTGTTCTATCAGACCGTGGTGTACACAGCAGGTAACATGGAGGATCCCGTATACTAGCACAGTGCCCATAGGCCTATACATAGATGACACAAGTGCGCCCCCCAGTGTCCTCAGGATGTTCTGTAGATCACCGGCCACTTAGGATCAGGTTGTCGGGGGAAAAATGTTCCCATTTCCTGCAACGAAGCTTCACATGGGGTCAGTATACAGGCTCGCCTATAGAGGGGGGGAGGGCTCCTGGTTTGGGGTCACCCCCTGTGACCTGAAAATGCCCTGAGGGGTTGTCGGAATACTTCACTGTCCATATACCAGCTCTGACAACCCGCCTGTAATTAATGAGAAGGTTGTCACAGCTCCGCCCCCTCCCCTGCATCACGGAATAATGAGATATAGCAACCCGTTTTTTGCTTTTATTCTTAATTTGAATCTATTGAAAATAATTTTACTATTGAATCTGGTTTTGCGGCTCTCCAATCACTTCCAGAGCTGCATTCACAATCACACGGCTTCCCCAGTAACCGCCTTTAGGACTTTACTCCCCCTGCTGGTTGTGCATGTCTATAGTACGTTCTCTGCTTGCTGCTAGTAACTGAAAACCTGCGCCTAGTCCTGCTCACACAGCGGAAGGGTCCGGGACAGATGCCTAACACTGATACAATGTAACAAACCCTCAGCTGCTGAGCAGGACTAGTCCTATGGATGTAAATAGGGGATATTACAGCAATGACAGTGGTGAGGGAAAGTCAAAGATGCAGAAAATGTTTCAACGCCCCTACCACAACTCCCATCATGTACTGGATGACTGATAATATGCCATATACTCCACTCACAGCCAGAGCTGCTCCTAATCTTCTGCTGGCTGTCAATGTTAATCCACGCCTGGCCATGAGACATTCTGAGCCCTGTGCAATGGCTGTCTCAGCTCCCACAATGCACTGCTGTATGGTAACAGGATTGTGCATGCAGCTCTGGCTGTGACTGGAGTGTAGGGAATGATGGAGGACTAGAGGATTTACACCGTCGCTCCGCTCCAGTTTCTGGGGTTATTGTAACGTAAAATCCTGTGGGAAACTGCAGAAAGCGTCTGAGTGTTGGCGGGCGCGGCGCCAGGACAGCAGACAGGCTGGCACAGTACCCAGCCGCACAGATAACCTTCACAGGGAGGTCGTGTTACCACACAGGGGGCGCCAGAGCTGCGACAGCACAATGAGACGCACTCTGCAGCTGTGACACAGCAGGGGGCTCTACGGCCTACAGCTCCGCTATAACACCTCACCAATCCTCTATATAGTGACATCATCTAGTATGTTCCAGTTACAACCAGAGCTGCGTTAAAATCATTGCTGGCTGCTTGGAAATAACAGATATGACGACATCTCCCACATAAAAGAAGTCGTCAGCAGGGGGCAGCATGGAGATGTGAGGACCTACAGTCCGGCTGATGTGACTGCAGCTCTGGGTGTGACTAGAAGTCTGTGGTTAGTATACGGAATGAGGATACGGCTGTATTACCTGCCCCATAGGCAGCCGCGACCTTATATACACACACCACATGGCACTGCCCAGTATATACACCACATAGCACTGCCGGCACTGCCCAGTATATACACCACATAGCACTGCCCAGTATATACACCACACGGCACTGCCGGCACTGCCCAGTATATACACCACATGGCACTGCCCAGTATATACACCACATAGCACTGCCGGCACTGCCCAAGCCCCGTATATACACCACATAGCACTGCCCAGTATATACACCACACGGCACTGCCGGCACTGCCCAGTATATACACCACACGGCACTGCCCAGTATATACACCACACGGCACTGCCCAGTATATACACCACACGGCACTGCCCAGTATATACACCACACGGCACTGCTGGCACTGCCCAGTATATACACCACATAGCACTGCCGGCACTGCCCAGTATATACACCACATAGCACTGCCGGCACTGCCCAGTATATACACCACACGGCACTGCCCAGTATATACACCACACGGCACTGCCCAGTATATACACCACACGGCACTGCCCAGTATATACACCACACGGCACTGCCCAGTATATACACCACACGGCACTGCCCAGTATATACACCACACGGCACTGCCCAGTATATACACCACACGGCACTGCCCAGTATATACACCACACGGCACTGCCCAGTATATACACCACACGGCACTGCCCAGTATATACACCACACGGCACTGCTGGCACTGCCCAGTATATACACCACATAGCACTGCCGGCACTGCCCAGTATATACACCACATAGCACTGCCCAGTATATACACCACACGGACGTTCCCCGGCACTGCCCAGTATATACACCACACGGCACTGCCCAGTATATACACCACACGGCACTGCCCAGTATATACACCACACGGCACTGCCCGCCCCGCACTGCCCAGTATATACACCACATGGCACTGCCGTGCACTGCCCAGTATATACACCACATAGCACTGCCCAGTATATACACCACACGGCACTGCCCAGTATATACACCACATAGCACTGCCCAGTATATACACCACACGGCACTGCCAGCACTGCCCAGTATATACACCACACGGCACTGCCCGTCACTGCCCAGTATATACACCACATAGCACTGCCCGTACACTGCCCAGTATATACACCACATAGCACTGCCGGCACTGCCCAGTATATACACCACATAGCACTGCCGGCACTGCCCAGTATATACACCACACGGCACTGCCCAGTATATACACCACACGGCACTGCCCAGTATATACACCACATGGCACTGCCGGCACTGCCCAGCGCCGCCAGTGTATAGCACCGGCTGCTGCGTCTCTACATAGGCATTTGTGATGTCAGGAGACCATAGAAGTGAATATTCACCACATACCGCAGACAGATGACTGCATAAAGGGGTACAGGACTGATGGTGACATCATCAGACAGGTCACATGACTGCCAATGACATCATCAGTTGAGTTTTGTTATTGTCTGATGACAGGTCACATGATCGCTATACAGTAGTCTGATGACATCACACATGGTCACATGACCCTGATACTATTTAGATGCTACTTTTCACTGACTTGGGTATAAAACTTCACCATGAAATAACAGGATAATAACCAATAATCATGTGACCTCCTATTTCATGATGATATAAAGAGGTGGAACCTGAGTGCTACTGTGTGATGACCTCATAACACATCATGTGACAGCTCCTTCCTGATGATATCATAAGCTGTGCCAACTTGATTGCTACTGGGTGGTGACATCATAACACGTCATGTGACTGCTACTTCATGAAGCTATCATAAGAGATGCCACCTGACTGCTGTGTGGTGACATCATAAGTCATGTGACTGCTACTTCCTGCTGACATCATAAAGACAAGACCTGACGGTACAGGTGACATGACGGATGATGGGTGTTATGAGCCCACGCGGAGACATGACGGACAGACAGACATTTATTACTTGTAAACATTGGAACATGAAATGTACCGTCTGTGGAGCACGCACCACATGACACCACAGAACACGGATCCTCCCACGTGTGCTCAGTCCATGTGAAGAACACAAAATGGCAGGGGGATGGGGGTCAGTCACGTGTCCAGTGCTAGAGGGGGCTGCAGCCTTGTGCAGTCACAGTGTCTCAGCCTCTTCACCCATGACGAGCACACGCACACGCACACGCAATGCTTCCAGCGTTTGACATGATGGTACATGGCCCAGTAACACGCATGTTGTATGTTACATCCAGAACTGAGCATGCAGTAACAGGGCTCCCCGGCCGGCCGGCCACGTCTCTGCTGGCTGTGGCTGTTGAAATGCGGCTTTTGTGTTTTCATAAAGTACATGGATATAGGGGGCGCTCTGTGCCTGGAACAGGGAAAGAGCTGCGGTTACTGCGCCGTCCATGGTCGGGAGCCTCGGCGTCAGGGGTGTGGATGGGACACTTACTTGGATCACCTCGATCTTCTCGTGTGGTTGCTTAGCCTGTAACAGAATGACAGCATGATAGAGAGAGAGAGAGAGAGAGAGAGAGGCTGCGGCACGTAGGGGACCAGAGAGAGAGAGAGAGAGAGTGCGACACGTAGGGGACCAGAGAGAGAGAGAGAGAGAGAGAGAGAGAGAGGGGGCGACACGGGGAGAGAGAGAGAGAGAGAGAGAGAGGCTGCGGCACGTAGGGGACCAGAGAGAGAGAGAGAGAGAGAGAGAGAGACGGCAGAGAGAGAGAGAGAGAGAGAGAGAGGGCCAGAGAGGGGGAGAGAGAGAGAGAGAGAAGGCTGCGGCACGTGGGAGGGGGAGAGAGAGAGAGAGAGAGAGAGAGAGAGAGAGGCTGCGGCAGAGAGAGAGAGAGAGAGAGAGAGAGAAGGCTGCGGCACCAGAGAGAGAGAGAGAGAGAAGGGTGCGGCAGAGAGAGAGAGAGAGAGAGAGAGAGAGAGAGAGAGAGAGAGAAGGCTGCGGCACGTAGGGGACCAGAGAGAGAGAGAGAGAGAAAAGCTGCGAGAGAGAGAGAGAGAGAGAGAGAGAGAAAGAGGCGGCACGAGAGAGAGAGAGAGAGAGAGAGAGAGAGAGGGGACCAGAGAGAGAGAGAGAGAGGAGAGAGAGGAGAAGAAAAAGAGAAGGCTGCGGCACGTAGGGAGACCAGAGAGAGAGAGAGAGCGAGCGAGAGAGAGAGAGAGAGAGAGAGAGAGAGAAGGCTGCGGCACGTAGAGAGAGAGAGAGAGAGAGAGAGAGAGAAGAAGGCTGCGGCACGTAGGGGACCAGAGAGAGAGAGAGAGAGAGAGAGGGAGAGGGAGAGAGAGAGAGGGGAAGAGAAGAGAAGGCTGCGGCTCGGGAGAGAGAGAGAGAGAGAGAGAGCGAGAGAGAGAGAGAGAGAGAGAGCTGGGCGGCACGTAGGGGACCCGAGAGAGAGAGAGAGGGAGCGAGAGGGAGAGAGAGAGGGCGGCACAAGAGGGAGAGAGAGAGAGAGAGAGGGGCGGCATGTAGAGAGAGAGAGAGAGAGAGAGAGAGTACACATAGGACATGAGAGAGAGAGAGAGAGAGAGAGACAGAGACAGACAGAGGAGAGAGAGAGAGACCGAGAGAGAGAGAGTATAGGCTGCGGCACGTAGGGGACCAGAGAGAGCGAGCCAGCGAGACAGACCCAGAGACAGACTCACCGCGCTCGTCCTTCCCATTTTCTAGCTTCTCTTCCTCATCGGCTCCATCTTCAGCTATATGGGAGAGAGAAGCTGACATGTATATAACATCAGGGGTACACTAAGGCTATATGGGCAAGGGGCCGGTCACTATGGTCACTTACCGGAGTGCAGCTCCTTCACCAGGGAAGACATGGTGTTAGTGATAGAGTCTGCAGCTACCAGCAGATCACTACGTAGGTTTCTTCTGGTACCTGGAGGGCAGAAAGGACACGTCAGCCATCTCTACTGTATGTCCACAGAGTAATGTAAGTAGCCTCGAGGGGTCTCCTGCTTGTAGCCGCCTCCCCTGGCCCTGAGGGTCTCCTGCTTGTAGCCGCCTCCCCTGGCCCTGAGGGTCTCCTGCTTGTAGCCGCCTCCCCTGGCCCTGAGGGTCTCCTGCTTGTAGCCGCCTCCCCTGGCCCTGAGGGTCTCCTGCTTGTAGCCGCCTCCCCTGGCCCTGAGGGTCTCCTGCTTGTAGCCGCCTCCCCTGGCCCTGAGGGTCTCCTGCTTGTAGCCGCCTCCCCTGGCCCTGAGGGTCTCCTGCTTGTAGCCGCCTCCCCTGGCCCTGAGGGTCTCCTGCTTGTAGCCGCCTCCCCTGGCCCTGAGGGTCTCCTGCTTGTAGCCGCCTCCCCTGGCCCTGAGGGTCTCCTGCTTGTAGCCGCCTCCCCTGGCCCTGAGGGTCTCCTGCTTGTAGCCGCCTCCCCTGGCCCTGAGGGTCTCCTGCTTGTAGCCGCCTCCCCTGGCCCTGAGGGTCTCCTGCTTGTAGCCGCCTCCCCTGGCCCTGAGGGTCTCCTGCTTGTAGCCGCCTCCCCTGGCCCTGAGGGTCTCCTGCTTGTAGCCGCCTCCCCTGGCCCTGAGGGTCTCCTGCTTGTAGCCGCCTCCCCTGGCCCTGAGGGTCTCCTGCTTGTAGCCGCCTCCCCTGGCCCTGAGGGTCTCCTGCTTGTAGCCGCCTCCCCTGGCCCTGAGGGTCTCCTGCTTGTAGCCGCCTCCCCCTGGCCCTGAGGGTCTCCTGCTTGTAGCCGCCTCCCCTGGCCCTGAGGGTCTCCTGCTTGTAGCCGCCTCCCCTGGCCCTGAGGGTCTCCTGCTTGTAGCCGCCTCCCCTGGCCCTGAGGGTCTCCTGCTTGTATCCGCCTCCCCTGGCCCTGAGGGTCTCCTGCTTGTAGCCGCCTCCCCTGGCCCTGAGGGTCTCCTACTTGTTGCCTCCCCTGGCCATGAAGGGTCTCCAGTTTGTAGCCGCCCATTACGGTACAGCATGCAGTCACTTACCGTGTGCAAAGGCTTCCTGTACATCTCCTAGTCCGGCTATAGAGTCCTGAGGTACGTGAGTGGGGGTGGAGCTGGCTGACGTGGAGCGCACTGGCATAGGCATGGAGCGATTGGCACCATGGCTTGGTGAGGAGTGAGGAGAGCCGGCCGCCTGTGCCTACAACACACAACAGAATCCGGGACATTACAAGGTAAAAACACCCCGCACAACCCACCCCCAACCTGTATGGTGTAAGGAATGGAGGCTCCTGGGGCCCGGTGTGTGATCTGCACTGGATCCATGTATGACACTGGAGTGACATGTGACTGGACCTCCACCTATCAGGACCGGGTCAGTGATGTGCGGACATGTTCTCCTAATGTTGTATTTAGGGATTAAGAGTATCAGACAAAGGCTGAGTCCTCCGGAGAGCCTTCATACTGGGCCGTGCGGCCTCCAGTTACCTGTATTGTCAGTATTTCTCAGGCTTACGATTGTGCAGCGACTGTTAACCCTACAGCGAGATCACATGACCTGCGCTTCACTCCCAGACGGCGAGAATTATTATTATAAACATATCCGTCATAACAACAACAGCAGCGGGCGACACGCGCCGATAACAACAACAACGCACAGATGGCGAGGAAGTCCTGGAAAGATTCCCGGTATACTGCGCAGAGATACCAGGAGGGGGAGCCAACACCCAGAAGTGAGGAAGAGAACGTAACGCTAAGGAACCCTCCACTCTATGGTATAAAGACGGGTAGAAGGAGAGTCCTCCACTCTATGGTATAAGGACAAGTAGAAGGGTCAGATGGAGAGTCCTCCTCTCTATGGTATAAAGACGGGTAGAAGGATCAGGTGTAGAGTCCTCCACTCTATGGTAGAAGGGTCAGTCCTCCACTCTAGGGTATGAGGGGCGAAAGGATTGGCTTTAGTCCTCCTCTCTATGGTATAAGGATGGGTAGAAGGGTCAGATGGAGAGTCCTCCGCTCTATGGTATAAGGATCAGATGGAGAGTCCTCCTCTCTATGGTATAAGGACAAGTAGAAGGGTCAGATGGAGAGTCCTCCTCTCTATGGTATAAGGATGGGTAGAAGGGTCAGATGGAGAGTCCTCCTCTCTATGGTATAAGGACAAGTAGAAGGGTCAGATGGAGAGTCCTCCTCTCTAGGTATAAGGATGGGTAGAAGGGTCAGATGGAGAGTCCTCTGCTCTATAGTATAAGGACAGGTAGAAGGGTCAGATGGAGAGTCCTCCTCTCTATGGTATAAGGACGGGTAGAAGGGTCAGATGGAAAGTCCTCCACTCTCGGTATAAGGATGGGTATAAGGATCAGATGGAGAGTCCTCCTCTCTATGGTATAAGGACGGGTAGAAGGGTCAGATGGAGAGTCCTCCGCTCTATGGTATAAGGATCAGATGGAGAGTCCTCCTCTCTATGGTATAAGGACAAGTAGAAGGGTCAGATGGAGAGTCCTCCTCTCTATGGTATAAGGACAAGTAGAAGGGTCAGATGGAGAGTCCTCCACTTTATGGTATAAGGACAGGTAGAAAGGTCAGATGGAGAGTCCTCCGCTCTATGGTATAAGGACAGGTAGAAGGATCAGGTGTAGAGTCCTCCGCTCTATGGTAGAAGGGTCAGTCCTCCACTCTAGGGTATGAGGGGCGAAAGGATTGGCTTTAGTCCTCCTCTCTATGGTATAAGGATGGGTAGAAGGGTCAGATGGAAAGTCCTCTGCTCTATAGTATAAGGACAGGTAGAAGGGTCAGATGGAGAGTCCTCCTCTCTATGGTATAAGGACGGGTAGAAGGGTCAGATGGAAAGTCCTCCACTCTACGGTATAAGGATGGGTAGAAGGGTCAGATGGAGAATCCTCCGCTCTATGGTATAAGGACAAGTAGAAGGGTCAGATGGAGAGTCCTCCTCTCTATGGTATAAGGACGGGTAGAAGGGTCAGATGGAGAGTCCTCCGCTCTATGGTATAAGGAGGAGAAGGGTCAGATGGAGAGTCCTCCTCTCTATGGTATAAGGACAAGTAGAAGGGTCAGATGGAGAGTCCTCCTCTCTATGGTATAAGGACAAGTAGAAGGGTCAGATGGAGAGTCCTCCTCTCTATGGTATAAGGACGGGTAGAAGGGTCTGATGGAGAGTCCTCCGCTCTATGGTATAAGGAGTCAGATGGAGAGTCCTCCTCTCTATGGTATAAGGACGGGTCAAGGATCGGCTAGAGTCCTCCGCTCTATGGTATAAAGACAGGTAGAAGGATCGGCTGGAGACCTCAACTCTATGGTATAAGGACAGGTAGAAAGGTCAGTCCTCCACTCTAGGGTATAAGGATAGGTGAAAGGATCGGCTGGAGACCTCCGCTCTATGGTATAAGGACAGGTAGAAGGGTCAGATGGAGAGTCTTCCTCTCTATGGTAGAAGAATCGAATAGAGAATCTGATATATAATGTCTGTACAATTACAACTAGACATTATATTATAACCGGACATTATATTATCGCTGCATATTATATTTATCTGGGTATTATGTCATTTCTTGCATCATCCTTGAAGGAATGTCACAAATATCTTGTATGTTGGAGCACCACCTAGTGGGCACTGTGAGACCTGCACTTGTGGCCCTCACATTTCCTATGCAGAAGACGTGTCTATATTACCGTCACTTCCTGCAGATCACCCTTTGCCAGGAGCCGCCTGGCAGCACATAAGGAGGGCGTCAGGTCATGTGGTGTGTATGTGCAGGGTCACGGTCACGTGGTGTGTATGGACAGAACCCACCTGGACCCCGGAGCGGCCTCACACAGGCCCTAGGCCTGTATGTAATGTACTATGTTTTGCAGCCTGCAGTGTAAAGCAGGGCGGTTACCGTTCTTGGGTGTATATCGAGACAGTCAGGGGCCCCCGAACCCTCCTGGTTATACGACTGGGGTGAGCGGCCTTATTGATAAAGAGACCAAGAACGTTGTAAACCTTTTTTTTTTTTATTTTTTTTTTTCTATTTTGCAGCGGTTCCCGATTCTGGAGATGCAGCCTGCAGTGTAAAGTAGGGAGGTTCTCTCTCTGGTTGTCGTGGCTACGTCCAGGGTCATGTATCCATCTATGTATATAAATAGAAGAAACAAATTATAATGGAGACAGATACATGTCCCTGGACGTAACCATGACAACCAGAGAAAACCTCCATACTTTACACTGCTGGACTAGAAAATGGTGAGAAACATGGAGCGTACACAAATATGGACATGTGATATGGTCCTTGTAATACAGCCACACGTATGGACAGAAAGAGCGCCCCCACCCCTCCGCAGCAGAACTCCACGCTAGTCATGGTAGGCAGTAATTCTTTGTCCTCCAGTCACAGCCAGAGCTGCATTGTAATCTCTGCTGATAGCAAGCATCAATAGTAGCAGCTGAAGCCCCACAATGCACTGCAGTCCTATGTGCAGGGAGGAGAAGCACCTTCCATCGGAGACTACATTGCAGCTCTGGCTGTGACTGGAGTATGAGTTCAGAGTTCTCCTGCACAGAGGGGCAGCGACATGGCGGCCGGCAGGCATGCTATATGTGAGCAGGCGATGGTAAGGCGGACATGCGGGGCAGGCGTGCGGTGCGGTCACTTACTGCCTGCTTCTGCTCCTCCTCCTGCCGCCGCCGCCACAGAAACACAAGAAACACAATCAGTCTCATAAAATATCACAGCGGGCCAGATGAGGGCGACGGGTGCAATGAGGGATCGGGGCGGACTAGGACGCTATAATGAAGGGATCGACTCTGGGATAGATCGAGCGGCCAGTATAATGGAGGAGATCACACGAGGTGCAGCATATAGAATGAGAGGATCAGACATGGAAGTAGATCACATGACCGGCGATGTACACAATGACCACAGGATGTAGTATGGACACAGGGCAAGCAAAATGCAGGAGATCACATGATCTGGTGCAGAGATCAGAGCAGATCACGTGATCTGTGATTTATACAATGACTGATATAATGGAATCAGCTTTACAACAGATCACATGATCCAGGGGGTATATAATGAGGGGATCTGTTGTGGTATAGATCACTGGATGTTGACAGTCTATAGACGCCCCCTATATCATGTATCCTACACACAAGGTCAGACAGTGAATCTCCCGGGCTCTGTAATCATGTTGTCAGACACCAGGGGGCAGTGTGGGTGACCACAGTATATAGGTGAGGAAGCCGCCATGTATCATAGAGATGTATACACCAGGGGGCAGTGCGGGTGACCACAGTATATAGGTGAGGCAGCCGCCATGTACCATAGAGATGTATACACTAGGGGGCAGTGCGGGTGACCACAGTATATAGGCGAGGCAGCCGCCATGTACCACAGAGATGTATACACCAGGGGCAGTGTGGGTGACCACAGTATATAGGTGAGGAAGCCGCCATGTATCATAGAGATGTATACACCAGGGGGCAGTACGGGTGACCACAGTATATAGGTGAGGCAGCCGCCATGTATCATAGAGATGTATACACCAGGGGGCAGTGCGGGTGACCACAGTATATAGGTGAGGCAGCCGCCATGTATCATAGAGATGTATACACCAGGGGGCAGTGCGGGTGACCACAGTATATAGGTGAGGCAGCCGCCATGTATCATAGAGATGTATACACCGGGGGCAGTGCGGGTGACCACAGTATATAGGTGAGGCAGCCGCCATGTACCATAGAGATGTATACACCAGGGGGCAGTACGGGTGACCACAGTATATAGGTGAGGCAGCCGCCATGTATCATAGAGATGTATACACCAGGGGGCAGTGCGGGTGACCACAGTATATAGGTGAGGCAGCCGCCATGTATCATAGAGATGTATACACCAGGGGGCAGTACGGGTGACCACAGTATATAGGTGAGGCAGCCGCCATGTATCATAGAGATGTATACACCAGGGGGCAGTACGGGTGACCACAGTATATAGGTGAGGCAGCCGCCATGTACCATAGAGATGTATACACCAGGGGGCAGTGCGGGTGACCCCACGTATATAGGTGAGGCAGCCGCCATGTACCATAGAGATGTATACACCAGGGGGCAGTGCGGGTGACCACAGTATATAGGTGAGGCAGCCGCCATGTATCATAGAGATGTATACACCGGGGGCAGTGCGGGTGACCACAGTATATAGGTGAGGCAGCCGCCATGTACCATAGAGATGTATACACCAGGGGGCAGTGCGGGTGACCACAGTATATAGGCGAGGCAGCCGCCATGTACCACAGAGATGTATACACCAGGGGGCAGTGCGGGTGACCACAGTATATAGGGTGAGGCAGCCGCCATGTATCATAGAGATGTATACACCGGGGGCAGTGCGGGTGACCACAGTATATAGGTGAGGAAGCCGCCATGTATCATAGAGATGTATACACCAGGGGGCAGTGCGGGTGACCACAGTATATAGGTGAGGCAGCCGCCATGTATCATAGAGATGTATACACCAGGGGGCAGTGCGGGTGACCACAGTATATAGGTGAGGCAGCCGCCATGTACCAGAGAGATGTATACACCAGGGGGCAGTGGGGGTGACCACAGTATATAGGTGAGGCAGCCGCCATGTACCAGAGAGATGTATACACCGGGAGCAGTGCGGGTGACCACAGTATATAGGTGAGGCAGCCGCCATGTACCATAGAGATGTATACACCGGGGGGCAGTGCGGGTGACCACAGTATATAGGTGAGGCAGCCGCCATGTACCATAGAGATGTATACACTAGGGGGCAGTGCGGGTGACCACAGTATATAGGTGAGGCAGCCGCCATGTACCATAGAGATGTATACACTAGGGGGCAGTGCGGGTGACCACAGTATATAGGTGAGGCAGCCGCCATGTATCATAGAGATGTATACACCGGGGGCAGTGCGGGTGACCACAGGGGTGTATAGGGGCAGGGTGAGGCAGCCGCCATGTACCATAGAGATATATACACCAGGGGGCAGTGCGGGTGACCACAGTATATAGGTGAGGCAGCCGCCATGTACCAGAGAGATGTATACACCGGGGGCAGTGCGGGTGACCCCAGTATATAGGTGAGGCAGCCGCCATGTACCATAGAGATGTATACACCGGGGGCAGTGCGGGTGAACACAGTATATAGGTGAGGCAGCCGCCATGTACCAGAGAGATGTATACACCGGGGGCAGTGCGGGTGACCACAGTATATAGGTGAGGCAGCCGCCATGTACCAGAGAGATGTATACACCGGGGGCAGTGCGGGTGACCACAGTATATAGGTGAGGCAGCCGCCATGTACCATAGAGATGTATACACCAGGGGGCAGTGCGAGTGACCACGGTATATAAGGTGAGGCAGCCGCCATGTACCAGAGAGATGTATACACCGGGGGATGATGGTGATGTATCTGTATTTCTATACTGCAGGAGCCCCCACCCTATATAATAACCCCCCCTAGTGGAGGACCCTGTGCAGCCATGTCCAGGTGTATGTAGAGCCTCATGCAGCTAACATGGATGCCTCCGGACCACAATACACTGCGGCAGATCACACCATCAGGCTGTGAGGTTGTCCCCATCTTCTTCATAGAGGGGTCCTGCGGCCCATGCCTCAGAGTTTAAACTAGTCAACCCTCTCCAGCTCTCCCCCCATCCTGCATCCCTGGCTGACCTTGTGCGCCTTCCCCTGCCTGTCCTGTGGGGGCGCTGTGATCTTGGAGGTTCTCACCTTCAGCAGCTTCATGAGCCCCTCCAGCTGCACCATCAGTTCCCGCCGGCTCTCCTGTAGAGCGGACATCCTCTGCTCCAGCTCGTCCTTCCTCTGCCTGCGGACACAGCGGACACATTAGAGCCTGTGCTGCAGGGGTTAATGGATTACTATAGGTCACAGAGGTCAGAGCCGGTGTCACAGTCTGTGATGTACACAAATGGTTAAATGTCTACAACTGACCAATAGTGGATGAGGTAAACAAAGGGTTAAATATTTTGTCCTGGTCTCTAACGCTGTAAGGTAATGAAAGAGTTAATGCTACAACATCTAATGTTAAGGCAGGGGTTAATGTGGGACAACCCGTGTTGTGAAGAAGGGGTTAATGAGCATCTTTGGCACAGTAATGAAGGGGTTAACCTAAGAGCAGGCTTATCTCTGGGGGAGGGAACAAAGGGGTTAAAAAAAAAAAAAAAGAGGGTTAACTCTGTGGGGAGGTAATGAAGGGTCAGGCTTGGACTGGCCCACTGGGGTCCCGGTGAATCCCCTGGTGGGCCCTGTGCCCTTAGGGGACCCCATTGCTTTTTTGATAGGCACTTACTGGTAGGATTATTCCTCCAGGGGGCCCCGTGTGCTGCACATTACGTCACTGCGTCACAGGGTCCATTGAAGGCTGAAGGGGAAGCGGAGGAGGCTGCGGGCAGGAGCGGGGATCGGTTAGTGGAGGACATCCCAGTCAGACACTGGAAGGGGTTAATGTGAGAGCATCCTCCTCTCCAGGGTGATAATAAGGGGTTAACACTACATTGTTCTCCTCCCTGCAGTGGTAATGATGGGGTTAACAAAATGGCATCCTCCTCTCCGTTCTTTGGCGCCCCTCCTCGCTGACCTCATTACTTAATAATCACCAGCTCACAGCTGATAAATGGTTAATATTGATAAAACTAAACAGGACATTATAGCATGAGCGGCCGGCGAGTAGGAGACAGACCGCACCGGTACCGCGCAGCCCGCCCCCGCGCTTACCGCAGCAGCCGCAGCTCGGCCAGCAGGGTGGGGTTCTGCTGCGCCTTCTCGGGGGTGGGCTGGGACGCTTGCTCATGCTCCAGGCGCAGCCTCTGAATCTCCTGCAGGATTTCTCTGTGAGGACGACAGATCAGACGTTAGTCACTGACCGGGAGAGAAGCTCCGCCCCCTGTCCCTCTACAGCCTGCCCCCTACCTGTAGCTGCTGCTCACACAGGTCATCACCCAGCTTTCCACACACACTGACTGATATAGAAATCAGTTATATCCACATAATCCTCCTGTCAGTCTTTACTGCAGTTCTAGAAATTTTATTCCGAAATCACTAGCTTTAGGAATTAAAGAGCTGTAGGCTCTGTCAAGACAGGGGGGCGCTACAGTGCAGGGAATTGTGGGAGGACATAAGGATCCTGTTATGGCCGCCACCCCTGACACTCCCCTGCCCATCATGGCCACCACCCCTGACACTCCCTGCCATCATGGCCGCCACTCCTGACACTCCCTGCCCATCATGGCCGCCACCCCTGACACTCCCTGCCCATCATGGCCGCCACTCCTGACACTCCCTGCCATCATGGCCGCCACCCCTGACACTCCCTGCCATCATGGCCGCCCACCCCTGACACTCCCTGCCCATCATGGCCGCCACCCCTGACACTCCCTGCCCATCATGGCCGCCACTCCTGACACTCCCTGCCATCATGGCCGCCACTCCTGACACTCCCTGCCATCATGTCCGCCTCCCCTGACACTCCCTGCCATCATGTCTGCCACTCCTCACACTCCCTGCCATCATGGCCGTCACCCCTGACACTCCCTGCCATCATGGCCGCCTCCCCTGACACTCCCTGCCATCATGGCCGCCTCCCCTGACACTCCCTGCCATCATGGCCGCCACCCCTGACACTCCCTGCCCATCATGGCCGCCACCCCTGACACTCCCTGCCATCATGGCCGCCACCCCTGACACTCCCTGCCATCATGGCCGCCACCCCCTGACACTCCCTGCCATCATGGCCGCCACCCCTGACACTCCCTGCCCATCATGGCCGCCACCCCTGACACTCCCTGCCCATCATGGCCGCCACCCCCTGACACTCCCTGCCCATCATGGCCGCCACTCCTGACACTCCCTGCCATCATGGCCGCCACTCCTGACACTCCCTGCCATCATGGCCGCCACTCCTGACACTCCCTGCCATCATGGCCGCCACCCCCTGACACTCCCTGCCATCATGGCCGTCACTCCTGACACTCCCTGCCATCATGGCCGCCACCCCTGACACTCCCTGCCATCATGGCCGTCACCCCTGACACTCCCTGCCATCATGGCCGCCACTCCTCACACTCCCTGCCATCATGGCCGCCACTCCTCACACTCCCTGCCATCATGGCCGCCACCCCTGACACTCCCTGCCATCATGTCCGCCACCCCTGACACTCCCTGCCCATCATGGCCGCCACCCCTGACACTCCCTGCCCATCATGGCCGCCACCCCTGACACTCCCTGCCAAATCATGTCCACCATCCCTGACCTCCCTGCCATCATGGCCGCCACCCCTGACACTCCCTGCCATCATGTCCGCCTCCCCCTGACACTCCCTGCCATCATGGCCGCCACCCCTGACACTCCCTGCCAAATCATGTCCACCATCCCTGACACTCCCTGCCATCATGGCCGCCACCCCCTGACACTCCCTGCCATCATGGCCGCCACCCCTGACACTCCCTGCCATCATGGCCGTCACCCCTGACACTCCCTGCCATCATGGCCGTCACCCCTGACACTCCCTGCCATCATGGCCGCCACTCCTCACACTCCCTGCCATCATGGCCGCCACTCCTCACACTCCCTGCCATCATGGCCGCCACTCCTCACACTCCCTGCCATCATGGCCGCCACTCCTCACACTCCCTGCCATCATGGCCGCCACTCCTCACACTCCCCTGCCATCATGGCCGTCACCCCTGACACTCCCTGCCATCATGGCCGCCACTCCTCACACTCCCTGCCATCATGGCCGCCACGCTATCCGATTCTTACCGGTTCTTATTCTCCAGCTCGGCGATCAGCTGTCGCTGCTGTTTGTTGGCGTCAAAGTTAAAGCTGAGCTCCGTAGGCGGTCGAGGCTGCGGAGGACAAAAAACATGACTGACAGACTGAACTAAAACATCATGTCTGATACTCCAGTCACATCCAGAGCTGCAGTCACAATTCATATCTCCCTGCTGCCCCCTACTGGTCCAGGGTCTACACAGAGCTATTTCTGCTCTTTGGTCGTGTGGGACTTGTAGTGTGTACATCGGTTACTCCTCCCTGGAAACTAAGCCAGCACAGTACTGATTAATGCAGCTCCGGATGTGACTGGAGTATAAAACATGGTGTAAAGATCAGCAGAAGAGAAGAAGGAAATTCTAAATACAATACAGAAATAGAAAAATAGAAATGGTGAAAATTCACGGCTTTGATGCAGCTCTGGATGTGACTAGAGTATGAGAATTAAAGGGGCAGGATTTCTGTGGGTCTCGATAACACATGTGGAGGTGACACACTGTAACGCACAGCGGTCAGTTACTCACAGAGTTCCCGGCTTCGGCGGCGAGTCGGGCGGCGTACCGAGCGATCAGTCGATGCTCCTCATCCAGCCGGCTAGGACTGTCCAGAACACTGTGATGGAAGGAGACATGAGCGAGAGAAGTATCACTCCCATCATCCCAGGAGCGCACATTCTGATCTCCCTATATCACACGCCATGTATCACTCCCATCATCCTGACCCCAGGAGTGCACAATCTGATCTCCCTATATCACACACCAAGTATCACTCCCATCATCCCAGGAGCGCAATCTGATCTCCCTATATCACACGCCATGTATCACTCCCATCATCCTGACCCCAGGAGCTGACAATCGATCACACACAGCTAGGACAAGTAGGGGGTGATGACTTATATTCTGCACACAATACACTGTGACGCCTCCTGCAGCTCTGTACACGGTATGTCATGTGTGTGGCTCGTACTGTTAGTGAATACACAAGGCTCCCCCGGTGTCAGAGCTGCACTGCTGCCAGGATGTGAGGGGGGCGCCAGAGGACTACTGTCTGCACTGCCGGCTCCTGAGCCCCCCTATGATGGTACCCTCGCCCCTCTCCAGTGGGGAAGCCTATCCTCCAGTCACTGCTAGAGCTGCATTTACCGTGTGCTGCTTACTAGAAAGTTTATCCGCATCTGTTCCTGAGAAAGCTGGGTGGCAACCAATAGTTCTGATTATCACCCAGCTTTCCCTGGGCCAGACAGAAGTGACTCCCAGTGCCTGGCGTATACACTACATCTTCCACAATGCAGCACAGTACACCATGAACGTGTGAGACTCTGCAGCCTGACAGCTAACTGGAGACCAGCAGACTTGTGAACGCAGCTCTGGATGTGACTGGGTAGAAGACGAGATGTACAGCAGGGCTCCTCTACCCTGTGAGATGATGGGAGTATTCTTATGACAACATACATGCGAAAACCACCCTGAATGGTGCTTATGATAACGTGGGGGGTGAGACATGGGGGGCAGGGGGCCCTGCGCTGTCAGGATGTGGGTGCGCCAGGTATGGTGAGGTTGTGGGTCAGATTCTGCTGGCCCTTAAGTATTAGCTACAAGTGATACATAGAATGAGATGAGCGGCTGGCGCCCCCCTACCACTGACCGTGTGCCACTGCGGAGCCGGGCCACATAGTCCGCTATCAGGGCATGCTCGTCTGGCAGGCGGCTGCCTGTGTCCATGATGTGCGGTGACCTGGTGACAACATGAATAGGATGAGTGAAATGAGGGGCCCACAGGGGACCACAGGACATGACACAGTGGGGGTTACAATGGCAGGCAATGTACAGATGGCACGGACCCCTGACCACCTAACCTCAACCAGGCACGTCCTACACTCCTGACCCACTCTGACGGCCATCGCCCACAATGCAAAGGGAAAAACAGCAGCTTTGGATGTGACTGGAGAAGAAGAATGCAACAAGCAAGGCAGAGTAAGAGGAGACAGTGCGGGGGTGCAGAGGAAGCCTGACAGGAAGAGGCGCAGGAGGAACCGCTTTATACACAGACCTCAAGAGGGCACCTGGAGCATGGCGGGAGAGAATATA